>JBBPKO010000170.1:14253-36160 GCA_038089295.1 Xerocomus amazonicus
AGTCTGATGTAGGAGAAGCACCACGGCTGCTGACTGACTTTGTAGCACCCTGCTGCCGATGTCGCGATGACCTACGACAATCTGTGGATGAAGATGCTCACAGATGTACATAATCTTTCTGTTTCCTATTCCTGTCGACTCAAGTCAGTGACTCATAGGGAGATTTATTAAAACTCGAAGATCTGGAAAGTGATTTGGTGGGGTTGAATTATTTCATTGTCGTAAACAATGGTAACCTTTTTTTGTCATGTTATGAAGAATACTTATCCCACTTACAAGGGGTTATCTACTTAAGAAATAAGTCTTTGTCGCTTAGATACTTTGGTGTTCAATCACCCATCAATACCAGTGAGTGCGTCAAGAAAAACTACAGGGTCCCCTTCGCAAGACACTATCTCGGGGACCTGTTTGAAAGTACTCTGCAAAATCGGGGACAGGATATCAAGGTTAACTTCCTTGTATTTTTTGGTACGGTCATTGTTGATGCATTGTCAGGTTGCAGTTAGGGTTATTGAGATCAAGGAATATACTGGTGACAGCAGTCAAACAATCTACAAGAAGAAAAATGTGCGGGAAGTAATGCTTTGAGTGCAACTATGTATTTTGACTTTTTTCTAGCAAGTGCACCGTATGATTGAGCTATGGTCGGAACTCGACCATCGCAACATCTTACCATTGATCTGGGAATTTGAAAAGCATGGTCGACTCTATGTAGTATCTCCGTGGACAGAAAATGGAACGCTAACAGCTTATCTGGAACGGAAGCATAGAGAACTAACAGAGCGGCAATTGCTCCGGCTGGTGCGTATCCCATACTCGCTTTGAGGTGACGGATTAAATTTCAATCCTACAGGGTGGCGACGTCGCATCCGGCATAAACTATCGTAAGTTACACTTTTCTGAGTTTCACGTCTTTCATCCATAACTTTCTTGTGGCGATAGTGCACTCAAAGGGCATCTTGCACAGTGCTCTATCCGGCGTACGTTGTCCCAAATCGTCATTTACTCTCATTTCTTTCCTGTTTTTCATTCCTCAATATACAGTCAAATATTGTAGTCGATAATTCAGGAATAGCCATGCTTATTGGGATCAGCCATGCAATGACTCTACTGGATGAAAAAGTCTCTCCGTTGATTGCTCAGTCAGAAGAACAAGCAGACCCACTTCGATGGGCAGCACCAGAGTCACTCGGTCTGTGGAGCGAGCTCGGTTCATCATGTATCTTGACGAAGGAAAGCAACGTATGGTCGTTCGGCCGGATCATGCTGCAGGTTCGTGAGCCCATTTCATACTGTCATTACACGATCAATCCTTCTGTGATGCTGCACAGATATATTCAGGAAAGGTCCCGTACCATTACTATGAGACAGGTGTGAAGGTAGCTTCTGCGATCAAGATAAACGAAACACCGCAACGGCCAGATGATCCTCATCTCACAGACCACCGGTGGAAGATCATCGAAGAATGTTGTCGAAACGATAAACGTCTCACCATGGTGGAAGTTTTGGCACTTATCATGGATTTAACGCCGCCAGATAGCCTGTCCCTGACACCGGGCGTACTGCAACCGGACAAGCCATCCATTACTGTTTCAGCGCCGCAGGATAGCGGACTAGTACAGTCGGATGGGTCATCACTCGCCGTGTCACTATCAACTCAAGCAAGTGGGCCACGATTTACGCCTATGGTCGCGTCATCGCCAGTGAGCCCTCCACCCAAGGGGGTCACAGCCTCGCAACTTAGCAGGGTGTCATCTGCTCGGGGAGGCTCAGGAAATCTCTCTCTGGAGGAGGCTCGGGTTTCAGGTATTCAATTGGATGTGCCATTGTCTCAGTCAAGTAGCCCGAGATCGTTGCCATCAGAACGAGGCGATCCGGAAGGGGGGAGGAACACACAGACTCGTCGAGATCACACTGACACAGGCAGGAGCCTGCTGGGTCGGTGGTTGAAGAGGACAACTGGTTCAACTTTTCAGTTGAACGAGGACGACGTCGTGGTATTGTGCGTATTCTAAAAGCCATCCGGTAGATTATCCATTTTTGACCATGCTATCCAGCGTGGTGGGCCCTGCCGGAAGCGGAAAGAGTAGGGTACGAACTGTTTTTTCCCCATGCTGTAGTTTATCTTCGATGCGCTTTGCAGTTCGTGCGGGCAGTGACGAATGCGGACGATCTCGATGAAAGCGGAAAAAGTCACCAATACTCCCCGGACGAGGCGCTAGCCATCAGATGCGAGCTCACGAATGAAGCACGCGAAGCTTTCGGTGTTGAGAAACAAAAGTACATCGTATTCGTAGACACGCCCTCCTTTCACACACGCCCTTCCGAACGCATCCAAGCGGAGAAGAACATGGCGAAATGGTTGAGAGGTTCGAGGTACGACCTTCGCTCTTTAGATGTGCCGAACGATATATTGTTTTCAGATGCAAGTCTACTCGGCTTGGAATAATCTATTTACACAGAATCGGAGTGGACCCCACGGACGACGTGTTTCTTGCGCGGAAACATCTGGATGCTTTTTTTGACACCTTTCCGGAGGATTTCATTTCTCAGGAATTTCCCATGCGATCGCATTGCGTTTTCAGCCACGCGGCCAACGTTCCGGAAGCCGAAATACTTGATTATATAGAAAAATTCAGAGTGCAGCTCCGCGTTTTGTGCATAAGCATCGGTTCTGGATTGAGGCTGCAGTGGAGTGCTTCCACCGATCCTGGCCTTCTTGAAAAAGGCGATCCTATCGTGGCTTGGACTGCGGCGGTAGAGCAGCTTTTTGCCCCGTCACGCTAATAGCAAAGGCGACCGGCGGTATTATCAGGGGGGCTCATACGTCAACAGTAGTGTGCTTTGTAGGAAGTACTGGTCAATCATATAAATTGGACCGCTGGAGCAGGTGTCAAGCATGTATACATATGATGTTATGGTTCCATAATCGATGGGGTGGGATATAAAGAAAAGAATGACTGACAAAGATGACTGGATGGACGGAAGGAAGGACAGATGAAAGCATGAGCAGAATGATGCGGAAATAAATGCACAAGTCCGTGAGATAGCTTGTGGGTCGGTGGTTAATTGTCTCCCGTGATTGCGGCCATCGCTCTCCTGACTGGCTCCAAGTCATTTACACCCTTTAAACGATAATTCGTGATCCCCAACGAAGTATCGTCAAGCAGTTGCACGAAATCAGGATGTAAGGTGTGTACATGTCGCTTCACCGCATCCCGCCGGGAAAACTTGGCCCTATTCAGACCAGGCATTTTTTTTTAAGAAAAAGAAAGACAACAAAAATAAAACGCACGAAGCATGCTTTCCGAGCACCTCACATATGCGGCATACAACATCGTACTCGTTTTTCATCTTGTGTTCCCTTTCGTGGTGTTTTTTCCTTGTAAGGAGTTTCCACTTCTCGCACAAAGGGCAAAGGTACTCCTTAGCCCCAGCCTATAGCTAAAGTATAAGTACAAATTTTACTCGTCACTCCGCCACGCGCACCTCGTTCAATCTTACAATGTCTGTTGTATCTTGCTGAGCTGAGACGCGATTCGATCGCGCCGCTCTCGCCGAAGCAGCGTCGCGGGTTGCCTTGCGAGGGCGTCCCCGTTTTCTCGGTGATCTACTTGCTTCCGAAGGTTGGTTCCGAGCGACGGGGTACTGATAAACTTGGTCCTGAACTTGTACTGCACTCGCGCTGGGATCAGGGAGTTCGAGTTGAACATGCGTTGACGCTCCCAAAGGTTGGTCCCAAGCGACGGGGTGTTGATATACTTGGGCCTGAAGTTGTGCTGCAGTCGCGCTGGCACCAGATAGTTCGAGCGGAACATGCGTTAACGCGGGGAACACCTCCAAAGGTGGGTTCCAAGTGACGGGGAACCGATATGCTTGAGCCTGAACTTGTGCTGCGGTCGCGCTAGGTACAGGGCGTTCGGCTTGAATAGGCACTGACGGAGTGCCCGCTCCCAAAGGTTGGTTCCAAGTGATGGGGTGCTGACGGACTTGGCCTTGGACTTGTGCTACACTCGCACTCTCCCCGGCTTGCGCGGGGCCAGAGCATTCGGCCTGAGTACGCATCGACGCGAGTGCAGGAATGGTGATGTTTCTGAGTTGCGTGGGCACAATTGGGGCTTGAAAGCAAGCGTTGTTGATGTGGAACGCGGGGGAAACTACGTTGGCCATGGGATGCGTCTGCGTCTGAGAGTTTGCCAGCCCGTACGTTGCGTTTACTCCGCCGAGCATGCCACTGAGAGGGTAAGCGAATCCTCGGCCGCAGTGGTTCTGTATCGCATGCGCCGTGCCTTCGCCAGTGTACCCGCCTCTGGCGGAATGTGCGCCTTGGTAACGATAATTTTCCACCGCAGATGGTGCATCCGTCTCGCCAACCCCCCCGCCGAGAGGATATAGAGTGGGTTGTCCTGGATAGTTCGGTCTGAGTCCTGGGACTCCACCGTACCCACCAGCGACAGAAAATGAAGTAGGATTGGGGAGCGTATGCAGTGGAGACATACCCATGGTTTGGCCAGTGGTCGGATAGAAAGCCGCTGCCGAACCATGGAAGTCGGCTGAAGTGGGTTGTGGAACATTCGACGCGTCTGGACGCGTCGAAGTCGGTTCCCCTGGAGGGTACGAGGCGGACATGATTGAAGCGTGGAGTGATGGAGAGAAGTGAGTCAGTTGACGGGATGAGGAAATAATTTGAGAGAAGGAAACCTCACCGGATTGGACTTATAGCTGCTATCTGCAGTCTTTGGATGAACAAACTTCATTGTCCACTTCACAAGCGGTGATCTAGATGTCAAAGCGTGCTTCCAACCAGATGTCGTTACCGCATGCCAAACCAGCTTAGAGATTATCAGAAAAAGAGCTGCTTGACCGGAGACTTCATCGTGCTGTAAAGTTGGGATGGATACCCATTCCGAGGACATACGTACTTGTGGGGCCAACAATGGATGATCGGCCTCGGGGCAAAGCAATGGTGTCACTTTGGGATTTGCCGAACGTTGACCGGATGTTTTTGTCGGCATGTTCCTCCCCCTTTCACATTCAACAGATCTAGAACAATATATCCTTTTGGATCTATGTCAGTTATTAGGGTGACCCCGGCAAAATCGACCCCGGTGAAATCGGCTGACCCGCGTAGTGATCGACGGACCAGCCTGTCATTACGAAAGGATGGACGGAAAGAAAGGGGTAACGGAGATGGACAATGGATGATTAGGAGGAAGTTGCCGGATGGTCAAAGCTCCACCTTATCTCTTCGCGCTTGTATTAGCAGCGGGTCCATACCACGTTTCTCGCTGATGTCCGTTCTGACCCGTCGACGCTTTCACGGGGATCCAAGAAAGCACCCACTGTAATCAGTTGTGGTAACTTCGGAACAAGGGTCGCTCTACGCGCCATAGACGGCGGATGAAAACAGCCGACCGGTCTGGCGAGAAGTCGAGGTAGCGCCAAATCACGTCGTCGGACACCCTGCACGGGCGAGATCGATGCGGCATAACCACGAGACCTCATACGTGAGAACGAGTCAGAAGATCGAATTTCTTCACCGGATGAGACTTACTCCAGGTAGTTCTACACATCATTGCTTACGCTGACCTCAAGGGAGCATGGCAGATTTTCACCACCGGTTTTATCCACCAGGAGTACAGATGACCGGCACCACTTCTACACAAGCTGCCAGGCTAGCAAGCAGCTGACTAGTTGTCGAGAATCACCGGGTCGAACGCCGCCCCAAGGCCGCATTGCTCTTCCTCAGCCAGGGACTTTCCTCCTTCCGTGACAAAAATGCTCACCTTGACACTGTCCATAGTGACCCTCGCGCAAACGGTTTATGGCAAGCATCCATCACACAAAGCTGAAAAAACGCACCTCGGCCACCTATGTTAATCTTCGTCAGGCAACGGATGTGCTAGTAGGCATGCAGAACAGTCGGCACGAGAATTGACGTCGTCAGACATTCGGGAGACAGCCGAACGGATTTTAGGGCGGCGGATGGGAGCTGAAGATGAGGCAGGAAACAACCACGACAAAAACAGGTCCCTTCTATACTTAAGCAATGCCTTGTTCTAGTGCTTGTCTCACAACGCCCACATTGCTGCGACCGACTCACTGTACATGCTGCATGATCGAAAGGAACAAGTTGGCGAGTCAATCATGCCAAGTCCGCGAAACGACAATCTCAAACATTGACAATCACGTGACTACGGACGTTATTAAGACGGTTTGTAGAGTAAAAAATTGTCATAATCAAACGATGTGGGGAATGCCACAATTTCTTCAAGTCTTAGAATCAGGTCCCATTTAAACTTCTGGACGACTCAGAACTCGATGAGCGAACTTTCTACTCGCGAGTCCGATGTCCAGACCGTCCGGTACATGTGCTGGTGGCACCGGCTGGCACTGATTCGTCTCGTACGACCTCTCGCACGGTCGAATTGGATTCTAGATGTCCCGCATGTTTAAAAAACTGGCACGGGAACAAGAAGTATGACATGTGATCGACAGTGTTATGCAGCTTTATGCGAGCCTGGCCAACTCGGCGACGGTGCTCACCCGTGACTGGTCAATCAAGTGTTGCCTAGAGCATGAAACTCGATCGATTGTTGGTGACATCGACTGCCGCCATATATACTTGCAATCTGATGGCGTTCAGGGCATACACGATTGAATTAAGTGCTGTGATAATCATACCGAAAACAAATGTGAATACAGAGGACATACGCGAGACAAAGTGTGGTGAAAGCAATCCTTTGGAAAGAGAAGGCTAAGAAACGGGGAAAGGGGCATAGCGATACAAAGTCATAAATATATAAAACGATTGTTTCGGGGTCAAGAAGAAGCTTGTCTAGCCTGCTGGTAAACTAGAGCTATCGCTCGTCGCAACGGCTCCAAGTTTCTTGATCCATCCTCTTTACGAGGTTCACAAATACCCATCCAGTCTGCTCCTACGTGTGCTTTGAATTCCGGGTGCAACGACTTTATATGACGCTGCAAGGAGTCTCTACGGGAATAGTGGTCCCTGAATCATTGACTAGCATCAGCAAAATGACCCGATGTACAACGAAACTGATGCTCACCATGCAGATGGCCAGTGAAGGACCTCACATATCGTACACACATATTGCTCCTCGTGCGTTTTTTCATGATGTCTTTTCCTATGGTAATACACCGTTTTCGGACATTTGGGACAAGCGTAGACCTGCCCGCCATTCTGTCACCGGAGATCAGCTCATGGGATACGTTCCCCATATCGTGGACCTTACTGGATTGGGCTGCTTTCGGTACTTTGATGCCGCTTTCTTCGGCGGAGAATGAGCCCGTCCTTTCCCTGTACCGTGCTTCGCGGTCGGGGGAATGGTGGCGCACGATCCCATGGTAGTCTGCCCTTGCACCGATCCAAACGCTGGAGGAGCTTCAGCTGCGGGTTGGACCTGAACTTGCTGTTCGTCGGTGGATGTTGCCTCAGAATCAGATGATCCATACACGGGCGCTCCTGCTTGTTCGTGGTGACCAGTATACGGAGAAGCCTGTGAGACAGCGGTGGCGTTCGCGAAGAAGTAATCTGGAAAGGGATAGAGAGTATTCTGAAAGTAAGCGCTTTTGGGGTCGAATGCTGTGGGTATGATGTTTATTGAAGACCAATCGACTTGACCTTGATGGTTCTGCGCCCCATAGGATGGATCTTCGCCAGCGCTGCCTGCAGCGGGGGCGGACTCGGATGAAGTGGGAAGTGGCATTGTGATACCGGGGAATGGGGGTGGGGGATAAACACCCGTAGTCGGGTGCATGGCAGGATAGAAAGCCCCCGTCGAGTCATACAAGTCGCTTTGAGAGCCTTCCGGAGTTTGCGACGCGTCGAAGTGCGCCGGTGCCAGTTCCTGCGGAGGGTATACGGAAGACATTACAAAACTTCAGAGGGGTGTGAGGAATGAGTCTGATAATGAGATATGGTGATGCTCACAATGGTTCCAAGAACCTAACCCAGGCTTTATATCCACCTCCGCAGTCTAAAAGCGAGATACTTGAATAAACCAACACTCCGCGTAAGTTAACAAATAACAACCTAAATGTCAAAGCGTGCTCTCAGCTAACCATGTCACAAACCTCATTTCGAAGAAACCAGTCCGGAAATCTCCTGTCGAAGAGATAAACGAGATACGTCACCACGCTGCGCCTCGATGGTGGATACCCGTTTTGAGAACAAACTCGCGTTTATGGACTTACAATGGCTAGTGCATCGGGACAAAGCAACGTCACCTTGGATCTTGTCACTCGGCTTGGTCCACGTGTCATCGTTCCGCGTTTTCTTTGAACGTAAGAAGATGAATGTATCAAGATCGGCCTGCTCTGCAGATCTATTAATTTTGGTTCGTGGTACCAGATCTGTCAAGTACGCGAAGATGGGCAAAAGCGCTCACCCTCTTTGCGTTCACGGATAACCTGAGGAAAGAAGGGCCCATTGTAGAAACGCAGAGTAAAGAACAATCGTTTTAGTGGTAGCTTGACTCTCTTCCAAAATCGTCCATCAGAATGAGGCTTGCAGACCAGATTTAACGCCAATGTAGTAGCTTCTTACACCTTTCTTGAGGGCCTAACTAGCCCAAAAACGAACGGGGCTTGTTCATAAAGGAACCACCCCGCTTCTTTGTGAACAATAGGAATGATTGCTGTGGGCCAAAGCTCGGGTCGATGTGCTTATCCTTTGTGTGACAAAAACCGTAGCTGTCCTGCTCATGATTCTTACTCAGTGGACATCAGAGATAAGGCAGGGCAGTGTGAACTTTCTCCTTGCTTCATGCTGGCACGCGAAGACCACGGAACTACGCTTAACGCTCAAGTCATTGACATAAACTGCGGATGAACCAAGTCAGCAACCTGAACTTCTCCGAAAAACAAGACTGACTTCAATACAGTCCGGATGCCCCCCTCTTCTGTATTCTAAAATGTCTGCCCGAAGTACCGCACACGACGCAAGCAACAGCAATCATCGCGAAACGCAATTGCCCGCGGCGGACTCTAGACGACTCACAAAGATCAACCGTTTATGAGCCCTGGAATGTCTGATTTGGGTTAGCTCGGGGTCGTACCGAATTCCTTGATGATCCTTTCGCAGTCAGGACCTGAATATGGCGAGTTGGTTTCTCTTTTTCATTGTCTCAGAAAAGAGCGGCTGTTTTTCGGTCTCTGATGAACGACTATTTTTCCAACCAACGAAGTAACAGCGAGCCGCTCTATATACTGTCAAAGTTGAGAATTCAACCAGGCCCAACAACAGGTGAAGCTCACCATCTTTAAAACAACTAAGATGCGCTTGATTTCCCAAGAGGATACGATGGAACCGAAGAATCCGCAGGAAGGAACCCTAGCAGATATACACCGACTGACTGACAGAAAGAGGAGAGAGAGAGAAAAGGCCCACGGGAATGCCTGCAGCAAACAAGCTACTTATTATGAGTCTTGTTCAGCGGTGTTTCACCGACGCTGCGGGTGTGGTGGTCTCCAATCCACCACAGGCTCCGACACCGACAATGTTAATGAGGCCTAGAACTTGGCATACACCAGTCGAATATCGGAGGTAGCAACCCACAATTAAACTGGTCCTATATGTCGAACCGCTACACCGTTCGGTTGCCACGGTCGATGGGTCCGACTGTCTTACAACTTACAACGCTGAAAATTTCTTATCTTATTTTTCTGGAAAGTCCGTTTTCAGCGTTCGATCTTTTTCTCGCGTCTTCTAATAGCCAATAGGACATCTTCCTGAATCTTACCCGAAGGCCTAGGCCCTGATCCTGTTGACCGCCTCCGGATGTTACCTATGTTCGCGGTAATCGCGTTGGCTTGAAGTTCGTGTGGTCAGATAAAGATCTTCTAGTGCAAACTTCATCACTGAGAACTCTAAGCAGCCTGAAACAGAAGTTACACCTCGAAAACCGGGATCATCTCTGATATTTTGAGCACCCATAGGCTGCGACAGAGATAGCGTAATAACAGAATGACTACGCTAGGAGTAAATCAATTCAGAGGTGAAAGTACCTTGAAATGGACAGGACAGACTCTTACCAAGCTGTACCCCGTAATCTGAGAGGTCAGTCGGGCGGCTCGAACTGGTATGCTACTGTGTACTAGCACCACTTGCGTTTCCAATTCTTGAGCAGTAAACCACTCAGATCTCTCGCTTCGACCCGCTTGCCACCTTATTCCATCAACGAAACACTCACCATCGATCGCAGCGGCAAGCTCTGGATAGCTTGAGCCGTCTAGTACAAGCCTGTGCGTGCTGATGTGCCGACTTGAAGCTTGACCATTAGTTCATAAAGAGTCTCAACGTAATGGTGATCGAAAGCACATTTTCATCCGGGTCCTATTGATCACAGATATGCACTATGTCTGCGGGGACGTCGGCAGCAACCTGGCATATCACCCTCGGCAGCAGCGCCTACAAATTCGTGTTCGCACCCAGTCAAAATATCGTGTGCTCATATGGTGGGTTTGTTTATACAGCAATTGTTTTATCCATAACAATATGCAGACAATCCACTAGTAGTCGTTGTTGTAGTTATCGATGGTAATAGTCTCCTCGAGACGCTCCTGGACTGGTTCGACCGTAATTGTAAGTACGTGTCACTGTAAAATAAACAAGGGCCTAGACTCACCCCGGTCAGTGAGCTGCCTCTTCTTGTACCCGTCATAGGCATCAAGCTTTGATGATTGATGATTGATGAATATGGAGTCAGGGATGACGATCAACAGTACTTACACCCTTGGTCTCAACCAAGTAGTCAACAGCAGCACCCGTAAGACCAGCTCTATTACCCATATGATGTCAGCCCATTGTCACAGGCTCCAAGCCCAGGCAACGCGCTTACAAGACTTCCTTGGCCTTTGCGTGGCTGTCAATTTTGCCATTCTTCTTTAAGTGGTCCTCATAAGCCTTGGCGGCCTAGTTGACACCACGACAACAGTTAAAATGACGAAAAAGAACTAGAATACAAAGTAAGCTAGTACCTCATAGGCAGCAGCGCCGGCGATCGCTTCGTGGGCGACACTACCCTTGTGGTGCTGCAGTAAAACGGCGGGTTGAGATACTAAGACATCATATCAAGAACTGGTGTGGGTGACGCACCACTTCGTTGTGGTCGTCTTGGAAGGAATCAAACCAGCCCATGTTGAAGTGATGGATGGAATAATAAGATGGGAAAAAGATGGAGACAAACAAGGGCTGATAGGACCAATTTATATACCCCTCGGGAAGCATCACCCTAGTAACCCGAAAGAGCAGGTGACCCACCCGCTCCGGCCCAGTTTGTTGGTTATTCGTGTCTGATTTCGCTTCAAGACACAGCCCGGTTCAATCGATAAGACGATAGGCACGATGATCGGATCTGGAGGAAATGGAAATCTCCCTCGCTCCTCTCCGTTCTGGTTGTGCCACTAAGCCTATCTGGTCTTGGGCGCGTCCTTGCTTTGTGCATAAAAGATAAAGCACTTCCCTCGCAATCGTATGCGATCCAATAATATTCTCCCGTGATGATGGCATATGGCGTCGAAAAGGAATGACCGTGATCCGTAGTGAACGACTCCGTCATATGACTTTCCCTTAACAGCCCTATATAGAAGACCCTTCTGATGGATTGTGATCACCTTAGCCTGATGAAGCGGGGACAGCAATTGATGGCGCAATCCAAATCCAAACGCACGTGAATCAATCAAAGTGGAACAAGGCGAGTCCCCAAAACCATCATCTGTCAAAGTTCAAACGACTTCAGCCAATCAAATTGAGGAAAATTATATCGCTCAACGGGAGCTGCCACTATTTTATTCTCCGACGCTGACAGCCGCTCACACTCACAACCCCATGAATGGTTAGTTGTGTGTGAACTAGAGGATTTCAACACTGAAACTACATACCTGCGTAGTTGTGCAGTTGTTCAGTTCCGTCCCAGTCAAGAATGAATTTATCCCTGGCGACCGGTGGTAACAATAGCCAGTCAACAGGCGCGGACACTACCTTCTGCGAAGGCGCAACTTGTATATTCAGAAGAAAATTGTTCCCTATTTTACAATGAAGCATGAGAAACACGGGGTAAAATGTTTCACGCTGTATCAAATGTTAAAGTCGGGGTCGATTTGTGCCCTTGTTCCCCTAACCACCATCCATGCAATGCTGGGATGGCGTAGTGAATAAAGGGCAATTCGTTCGTCGCTCAAGTGGTAACCGGTGACTGATCTGGCAGCGTAACTTACACAGCTCAGTGAAAAAATTTATCAGGGCTATTCTTGAACAGTACTAGTTTCGGTATTGCCACGTAATGTTATCCGCAGAAGTCTCAGGCCTTGAGCTGCGCGCGCAAGTTGGCCTCCAGGGGGCCTCTAGGACGAATGTATTGTACATAAGCACCATCCCTATCGAACAGTCAGCCACCAAAGCACACCGCACCAAGTAGATTGCGAAAAGAAGTGCTTACTGCAACACACGCTTATCCTGTTTCAACCGGAGGTACTCCTCCCGATTGACATTCGTGAAACCCCACTTCTTCGACACGATAATCTTCTGGCGGCCGGGGAACTTATAACGAGCACGGCGAAGAGCTTCTTGGATGACTGGGGCGTTCGAATCCTTACAACGAATTGAAAGAATGATCTGGCCAATGTTGACCCGAGCAACAGTCCCATACGGTTTTCCCCAAGCTCCACGCATACCAGTCTGGAGCCTACGCACAAAAAATGTCACGCGTGCGGTAATACCAGTGACCATGGCGTGCGCACCTATCAGCTCCAGCACATGACAACATCTTGTTGATCCTCAGGACGTGGAAAGGGTGGACCCGGACACGCAAGTGGAAAGAATCCTTTCCAGAGGTCTTGGTGACATACTTGTTGGCACAGATGCGAGCAGCTTCTAGCGCTTCCGAGGAAAGTTGTTCGTACTCGTCGGAAACAAGATGGCAGCAAAATGGGAATTCATCGACAGAGGCACGTTTGCGTCCGAGATCAAAGATACGGATCTGTCAAAGTAAGCGGCTTTAAGCAAAATACAGCAGAACGAAACTACCTTGGGATCCGGAACACCACGATTGTATCGGGATTTGGGGTAAGGCTTGTTCTTGCAATAGCGGTAGCAGCGAGCGGGACGGCGACCCATTTTAGCGAGTTATCTAAACCAAACCAGTAAGCATCCCATCCCACAACTTCCTTTCGGGTGGCCACGCCCACATCCAATCAGTCGTTCCACCTAATTGGATTGGGTGCCATCCACCTCGATTTATCACGTTCTCAACTCCTCATGCTAGTTCGAGCCAAAAGAACCAACCAGATGGTACAAGGACAGGAAATTCCACTCACAAAATACAGCAGGGACGTCGAGGGGTGTTAAGAGAAGACGTGGACTTGCGATAGAGGAAACTTATATGGTGGGAATTTCTGTGCAAGGATGACAAATGCACACACATTGATGAGTCAGACGGCAAAAATGCTGATACATCTCGTTACTCCCTTCGGGATACGGAGCTCTCGAAGATGCACCCGGAGAACTCCAAAAATGCTGACACATCTCGAAGATGCCGGGGGAACTCTTACATGCCTATCAAAAGCATATTAGCGTTTGTCATTACAATTCAAAGGCATTTGCCTACCTCGTTAGGTCGTCGTCTGCGGCACACGCTAACATACTGCCTTCTCGATGAAAAGAGCAACGAGGATGTCAGGCAGTCTGACTGGTCTACTATCTGTTGGTAAATTTCCTTTCCTCCTTGGCTTGAGTTTCCACGTGCATGAAGGTGAATATTTGATTTCAAACCCAGGATTAGATGTACGGAAGGAATCCTGACGCTTAGATCTGCTAAATCTTGATAATCAGCTTTAAGGTGAAGCACACATTTTGTTATTAACATTCAGACATGAACGATCATCTACGTCGCTTATGGGTGGCTTAGCATGGCTGTCGGTTCTGGTGCTGCCCAGTTTTACATCTGGAGAAAGCTAAAGACTATGCACCTCGAGATGGATTTGACGTTCACTCTAGTTCAATCATCATTCATTCTCCCTTGCACCCTTCCATTTCTGTCAGACCTTCTTGCAGAACTTAATGACAGACTACTCATTTACCAGTCTGAACTATCAAAAGTCTGAAGGTCTCGCTTTTTTCTTTGTCCGAACTTGGTAAGTCTCATGGTGTAATGATGCCAAAGCGAGCGTAAACCCTGTCGACAGCTGGTCAGTGATGTCGCAGGTCTGATCAACTCAATTCAAGGCATCCAAGATTAATATACTGTACCACAGCCACGTTCCTATCTTTGTACTCATTGAATGATTCCATTGTATATGTACAGCCTGTAGTATGGTACTTTCAAGGGTGAGGGAAAGTTGATAGCCAGTCATCCGTGTATGATCTAGTACAGCACTTGGCACCCCTGTGCTATGCCCCCCCCAAATAACCGAATATAGCTATCAGTTATTCTAAAAAGGAATCGAAACTCTGCCTGCTTGCCGAAAGATACGCCCACCAACTCTGGCCTGTCTATCAAAAGCATCCAAATGTGCATTAACACCAAAGTAAGGTAACAAAGATTTTTACAAAGTTATGCCTTCTCAGTCCAACAGCACTCGCTCTACTTGACATGTTGAATGCTCTTGTAGGTACTCAACAAGCGGCGCTCTCAGGTGGACATTGCACGGATGTACCAGGTCAATTTGTCATTTGTGGCATGTCAAAATACCACCTCTTCGATGAAAAAGTTCACATATTTGTTGGACTGAACATTGATGAGATCACACAGACCAAGGTATGCACTTGACCACCTATCATTCTGTGCATGGCCAGATATGCAACTGCACCTGTCACAATCACGTAATCTACGTGTTAATAAATGCGGTGAGGTTTTGTTTTGGGTGACATGCACGTCTTTAAATCTCAACTCAAAAGCTTATAAGCGGCGTACGGCGTGAATATCGGATCTGAAGAATAATGTCAATCAGATTACCACCTAATAGGCCGATGACGATGTATTACCTCGTGTATCGATGGCGTAGACAAGTCGCAACTTTAAAGCCTGGGCGTCATTTGTACCCATGATACCGGGCCACAGCGCAAGCACTGTTCCATCACTTGAGGTATGCGACGGCCCCGCAAATCTGTGCTCGTCCGGCTCGAATCTAACCTGCAGAGGGTCGCCAACACCGCACGTGCCATCACCCACGTCTTGGGCAACCCGCAGCTTGCTCGATACTACCTGTTTGACGAACAGTTGAGGGAGTGGTTGAAAAGCTCGGAACTCAAGACGTGGTTTGGACGCATCGAAGAAGATGGAGAAGGCACTGAGTCGTGACCGGTGGGACATTGTCGTCTGTGCTCACTCCGTCTCGGTCTTTACGTGACGAAGACAGGATTCACGCAGCGGGTCGTGCCCTTCTAGATACACAGGGCTTATTTTCACCACTTGCTTTCTGCGGATGTTTAATATCTTGAGTAGTGTGGATGACGCCGCGCTGGTTGATGTTGGCATTACGATCTTCGGTTTAGAAAGGTATAACATGGTACTCTTTGTGCGTGTCTAAGAACAACTAGAACACAAAGCAACCCGTAAACGTAAAGCGGCACGAGAGACGCACGGCCGTGCAAAACCGAGAATCTGGGCATGTTCATAGAGGTGTCGTGCGCCACGTTCCGAGCCAGACCGAGTAAGGTAGTGCCGGAGTAGCCGTCAACGCTGGCGTCCCGGGGCAAATGGAGCAGGCGTCTGCGTACAGGTTTGGAATATCCCTTAAAAGCTTTGTAATTGTTTTCATTGGCGACGCCGCCACAGACAATGATGCTTTTACCGTTGGTGACCCGAGCAGCAGCCGCCCAGCAGTTTCGTTTCGCGGTCCATCGCATCGAGGGTCACGTTGCTCGATTGGGGGTCGCCGAGGGTACCAGCATAATCGACTCTAAGCACGACACCGCTCTTCTTGACGGTCATGCACATGACTGCGTGTTCGAGATGGAACAAGAGTGGTAGGCGCATGAGTGGCAATATGATGATGCGGAGGGTCACGCGTCGTGGGCGGGGGAAGAATATATGTGAGACATGCAACAGAAAACGTCGCTGCAATCGTGGGTGCGAACGCAACACCTTTCCTCACTGTCTTTGAAGTAGCCCAGACATAGACAGACGCACGGGCGCACAAAATTAAGGGCTGTTGATGCTGATCGTCAAATCCCTTTCAAATGGCGACACCGGTCCTGTGCTCCAGCTGGGACGACAGCACGTTGGATATTAACAAGTACCTGGCTCTGTTTTCTCGTCCATGGTCTGGTTAAGCGTACCTGCTACGCTTCGAAACGAGGTTGTTCGCAGAAGGAAAAAGAGATGAATGACTGACAATGAACGACGGGATCACTGATGCGACCTAGGCTGAGGTAAACACGATCCAAGTTAGTCTGGTAACCAGAGTGGGAGCTAGGGCTCCCGCTTTCCTTTCAGGTTCTTCTGGATGTTGAGATCAAATATCACGTTCAAGTCACTTGTTGAACTCAAAGAAAGTGGAATTGTCTTGAAATCATGATCGTCACAACCCACATACTGGTCCTCCGATCATACGCTTGGCCTACAACGCTTGCGAATCGTCCATAAAATTCGTCGGTGTAAAAGGGATGAGGAGGTTGTTCACGGGGCTCCAAATTCACACGGCCTGAGTCGAAACACACGTGGTACCATGCAATGTTGAGCACGAATAGCACGCTGGTGCTAGAAAGAGTCACCAAGCGGAGATAGCTCTCCCAGGTGTTTATATTCTCAATCAACGGTACAGAACGCAAAAAGATCCTATAAATCAAAAATATGTTGCGGTACGTATGTGAAAGCGGAGATAAATCGTAAGCAAGCCCTCTGTAACAACTGTGATCCATGAGACTACAGCACTTCGATGGTGTCGACAATTTGTTCTACAACCGCCAATAAAACATCGTCACGCATCTGGACCATGATCAGGCTGTCAGCAGCAACCCGCCTGTGTTCTGTCCAAGTCCTCTTCTCGAACAATAGGGCACCAAATCGCTGCTTTAGACGAGCAACGAGACGGAGTGCGAGCGTCATATCGTCGAACACATCTGTATCACGGGAATGCTCCTGCTCGAGAAGTGGGCGGACCCAGGGATGGACAAGACAATATGTTTTCTTTGTATCCAGTTCCCACGTTGTCTCTATCTCGATGTCCCCAAGCAAGGCAGACACCGCACGGTATACGCGGATGCCCGTCTTCGCTTCAGGTCCTGACAAATGAATAATCTGGATGATCTCGAAACGGATGCAGGAAAGTTGCAGCCGCTTTGAAGCCATCATCGGTGGTGGAAGTCTCTTCAATCGATGACATAGCGATATGGCAGGAGAGAAGTCTTGCATGGAAGAGCGTAGTTTCTGAACCGCCCGATCCAGTTCGGCAGTCTCCATATATGGGATGTGCGGCGGTATGACCGAATCGTACACAGTCAGGTCCATAGGCAGGCAGCTGTTGTAACTGTTTGCAGTCCCGCTCCAAGCAAGAATGGAGACATCACCAGACCCTGTCAGAACGAATTCTAAAAGCCGGCCTACTGCACGGGTACCTTCACCGTATATGATAGGAATTGATGCATCGAAAATACCAAACAACGAATATGCGACATCTTCCACAAGAGTTGTTCGACGTGTTGACACCAGGTATAATTTTTCTCGCACCCTGTCGAGCCCGGGTGCGAGGGTTGCTACATCCTCAGTGGACACTTGTGGCATTTCCATCTGCCTGAGAATCTCCGGTGATTCCTTGTGATTCCATGGTTCCTCCAATCCGAGGTAAGGTTTCCAGTCGTTCGTGTAGAACCGGATCACCTTAGCTGCTACATATTCCTGGTACGGCCAACCTCTCGAATTCCATATGCTGTTCTTCAGACCATCCTTTCCCTTGTCATCCGAGGAGACGTCAGGAAGGAGGACCAAGGTGAGGGCTGAATCGCGATACCAGACAAACATAGCGATAAGCGACTCCTTCAACGTTACAATGTTCCCTTTATCGATGCAACATGTATCGCTCCACGCCCAGCGGAACCCGAGAGAACGTGAGAGCAAACAGAAGTTCTGGAGTTTCATGTTTGCCTGTGACGGATCCAACTCGTAGACCGTGACACGGGTGACTTGGTCGAGTAACGGTTCATCAAGTCCCCACTTGTGCGAGAACATGACGTATCTGTAGAAATATTTTGCCTCCCTCCAAATCCATGCTTCGTCTATCTTTCTCGTCATCGAAGAAACGAGTTCATTGAAAATCGGGAGGGACTCGAATATCTGGGCTTGCTGCGCCTTGTCGAACAGACAACCCGTGGCAGTGTCGATGAGTACACGTGGCATGGGGAAGACAGTCGCTTTGACGATTGCTCGAATCGTAGGCCTGGCATCAGTATACCTGGAACGCAGTTCGACTATCCATGTCAGACAGTGTAATTAGTGAGGCCGACAAAATAGCTCACCACGGATACGTTCTTCAGGGGATTCTTCAAGCTTTGAGAGCATCATATCGAATGCTACAACTGCCTCCCCGTAACGTTTTGCCCCGTGTAAAGCTGCGTGTCTCTGCTCGTAGCCAAGGTGAGATGATGGGTCGATTGCGATCACCTGCAAACTCCATTATTGGTAATATTTAGGATGAGAGAAAGAAAGTATACCTCGTCGGCGTCCCTCAGTGCATCTTCCCATGCTTCTATCGTCACTCGTGTTTTGCTTCGCTTGATTAGAGTATCGACACGGTCTGGCAGGTTGAGCGACAATATTGTCGAGTAGTGTCTGTCGGCTTCCCCATAGTTGCGAGAGTCCAACTCGATGTCGGCGAGTTTGCCCAATCTTTCTGTGCATCGCCATTTGAAATCTACATCGAATATTCGGACAAGGTATAGTAATAGTGTCCTGCAGCGACTCACCACGTTCCCAGTTTGCCCGTTCGTTTGCGATATTTGTGTCCACTGTGGGCTCGTCTTGCATGCCCCGAAAATACTCGACCGCTTCTATAACACGACCAGCATCCACGAGAAAGTCGCATATCGCGCGGTCGGTGACGAATTTTCGGAGATCGAACTGAGCGAAAACAAGGTATATCATGACGAATATAATATCATGCACGGCATACCTTACTAGAGCCTTCTGATTCCTGGTTTATCGACCTGTGAGTGAGCAGGGCGTCTGTCCACTTGGTTAGCAGACGATCCGGAATCGGTCGGCAGAGGGAGACTGCAGCAGTATAAGCGCTGAGTACTTTTTTGTGTTCCTCGGCTGCTGATGCCTCGTCTCCAAGGCTCTCGAGCGCAACGATGCACTTGTTTGTAAATTCTGAGAGTAGCAGTTAAGTCTTTTTGCTCCCATCGGGATAATAAGACCCACCGGAAAGCCACTCCGTGATGACAGTGTCGGCCTCCACCTCATCGGGTATAAACCTAGTATGTTTGAGAAAAAGCATTGCAGCGTCGATGATACGTCCTTCCGCATACAGTGCCTCGCACTCGTATTTCTTTTGGTATATATTAACAGCTTGCTGGCAACTGGCAAGCTCGATACGAAGTTGTTGGACGACCCCCTCAAGATCCACTGACAAGCGTGAACGATTAAGAATCGATGCGACAGAATCGAATCAGACGCACCCATATAAGCAGTCTGTGTGGCAAGGTCCGCACGCAGCGATTGGATAGTCTGGTCCAGGGCATCTTCCTTCTGTTGAGCTGTACGATGGGAGCCGGCGAGCTGAACATGGTGTTGTTGAATAATTTCTTGGAGGTTCGCTGGTCAATTTGAACGACAGAATATCACAGCAGAAAATATGTCATGGAAGTAGTATCGATAGTGAGAATGAACGCACCGATAGTGCTTTTCTGCTTACGAAGCTCTTCATGTAACGAAGGGATGTCGTTCCCTAGCTCGACTCCTGAAACACGAATATTATAGAAGCAAAGCAAGAGCGGCAATATACATACCATCCGTTGAACTCACTACTTGTTCGAGAGGAGTTTTCCCTTTTCCATATTGTGGTTCCTGTTCAGGGTTTATGACGCCGTCCTGAGTATCCAAGTTTCAAGGCACGTCTACTTACATTGAGGTAGGAAGGAGGAACTATATCCCGTAAGTTCCACAACGTGATTTTCCTCCCCCCAGCAATGGCGAGAACATAGGTTTTTGAGATCGCGATGGACCACATAGAAAGTGGATGGTGAATGAGAGGACCGATTCGTTGGTGGGTAGATGTATCCCAGAACGAGACTGATGAACCCGCGCCGGCTGCGATGAACGTGCCGTCGTTCGCTAGGGAGATACACTGTGCTCTGCCACTATGAATAGGCCATCTGGAGATGATCGTCCCGGAAGCGACATCAAGATGGTGGATATTGCCATCGGCGGACAGCGCAAAGAGTTGATTGCTGTCGCTGGTCCAGGCAATGGACAGACAAGCAATCGAAATGTCGACGAGGATACGGCCATTCCGACCGTTGTAGACACGAAGAGAGTTATTACCGTGATGCACCGAACCAACAGCAAGAAGAGAGCCGTCAGGTGAAAACTTGACTGTACGATGAAATGCGTCGTGTTTGAATTCGAGTAGTTTTTCGCCAGTCGAGCCAGACCAGACACGGACATCGAGAAATGATCCGGTCGCGATTGTCGCTGCGTCCGGTGAAACGTCCAACGCAGACACCGATGTCTTGTGTGCTTCAAACTCGATTATTTTTTCGCGACTCTCTGCGTCCGATACCATCACTCGGCCGTCGTCGCGTGTCCCAACGACGACCAAGTTTCCATCCTGTGAAACCGCAATGCTGCGGACAGCACTCCCCGCATCCATCGGTGTCCCAACCCTATCGCCGTCTTCCACGCGCCAATATCGAATCTTGTCCGTGTCACCGCCCACGATGTGCTTGCCATCAGCGGAAAACGCGACTGCATAGACGTAACCTTCACAATTGATTTCAATCGGTTTCTGTTTGATGACGCTCTGTGGCTTGTTTTCGGTCGACTTTCTATCTCACTTACCATTGCTTTATCGTCCATTCTCGTCGCATTTTGACTGCTTCCCGAAGGACCGTCCGATTCTCATCTTCTTGTTAGTATTTTCCGCGTCATTGTTTCGCGTACTCACCAACCCATGCCCCCGGAAACATACTTGCTACAGTGTACTGGAGTGGCGAAGAGGATGAGATGCGAGATGCCACAATTCGGTTTCAAGTTTTCCCACTACACAGCCGCCTCTGCTCAACAAAGAACCTCCCTCCAGACCAATATCTTGAAGCGGTTTACTGAATGAGGTCCAAAACTCGAGCATCCAATCATCAGTCTTTTACAGTCATATCCCTTGTCGAAACGCTTCCAGCCACGAGTGTGTCTGCACATCCGTCTTCTTCCGCTGTGGGTGCTGCGTATGTGTGACGACGTACTCCGACAAGTGAGTTCGCAGTGGTGATGGTAGCTGGAAGAAGGACCCATCAGTGACGGCTCCGATGACCAGACAGTCCCCTGTAGTGCAACATCAACGAAACAAACGGGTGCATCGACGACCAGGCTCAGCTCTAGATCTGATGTGCTTGCTCGTAAGGTATCGATACTAGTGAGTCCGCATCGCGGGCAAATCGTAGAGCACTAGTAACCAGTTCACATATGTAGCGGTCCAAACTATATACGCCATTCGAGGTGGCCAGCGCATTAAACTTTCCCCTCATGCCACCAGTGCCATCCTCAATTGTGCTCACGCTCTCCAACATCTGCAAACACCTTTAGCCAAAAGATAGCCTTTTCGAGTGCAACGTGGGCGATGCTTCTAGCGCAGTCACTGAAATCAGGATGATGAATGACAGAGCTAGTTTGCTAGTATGGAAAGAAAATCTCGTGAGATGATCGATTCGTGCTCACAACGATCCTCCGGAAGG
>JBBPKO010000170.1:36259-47211 GCA_038089295.1 Xerocomus amazonicus
TGCAACGTGGGCGATGCTTCTAGCGCAGTCACTGAAATCAGGATGATGAATGACAGAGCTAGTTTGCTAGTATGGAAAGAAAATCTCGTGAGATGATCGATTCGTGCTCACAACGATCCTCCGGAAGAACACATGGAGACGATCGTCAACATTAAGAGAAGGTTCGGAAGAATTGTCGCTGGCCCAGGGAGACAGACACGGCTCGAGAATAGCTGGAGGTCATATCGACCGCCATAGATGCGAAGACGGCTGCTGTTGAAGGACCAAGAGACGATTGCTTTGTATGAAACTGATGTCAAATTTTTAAAAAATGACGACGAGTACGAATTCATTTCTTGAAACGGCTGGTTAGTTGAGCGCGACTAATCTCGGATCCAGATCGGTTTCATTGGTTCATATTGTAATGAAAAGGACACAGCACTCGTACCAATACAGATGTATTTCGCTCCTCTCTGGATGAGGGTTTGGGATATCGGCCCTGCAGTAGCCCGACTACCGAGTAGGGTGCTTGACACCTTGTGTGAATGGTCCATGTACCTGAGACCCTATGGAAGGCAGGTAACGAATGCTCGCTTGGCGATCAAGGAACATATATCCAAGAGCACCCGTTATTGTACCTGAGAGTAGAACCCCGCGGAGAGCGGGTGCGCATATACGTCGTTTGATCCCAAGCGGAGCACACCAGCAGGGTCAGTGTCATCAACTGTCATGGAAGATAAAAGGCAAAATGGGCATTCCGTTAAATCTAGCATGCGCTCGGAGCACGGACGCACCGGCATCCATGAGACCTTTGAAAACAATGCATGAGGAACACGTCACAAAACTCGGTGCGGTGGGATTGTGGAGTGGAGTGGATTCGAAGCTTGTGTGCGAAGCGAAGTGAAATAACCAAATATAGTAACCAGAGTCCTCGCGACCTCGAAAAGGAATCGGGTCGAGTCGACTTGCAGCAGGCAGCATTCCAAACTCTACCTGCAAAGATGCACCCAACTCTCGCTTGTTTATCAAAAGCATCCAGACGCGCATTAACACCAAAACGAGGTAACAAAGATTTTTACAAAGGCATGTCTTCTCAATCCAGCAGCACTTGCTCTTCTACTTGACAACACGCCGAATGCTCTCGCAGGTACTCGACAAGCGGCACTCCCAGGTGGACACCGCACCGGCGCACCAGGTCGATTCGTTATCCGTGGCACGTCAAAGTACCGCCTCCTCGATGAAAAAGTGCGCGTATTCGTTGGACCGAGCATTGACGAGATCACACAAACCGAGGTACGCACTGGACCATTCTTGTGTATGGCCAGATACACGGCTGACACTCCTTCTTTGTCGGGACTCAAGTTGAAGCCGTACGTGCACGTATCGACCAAATTGACCAGTCAAGATCGTCGGGATGCTCAACTCCTCGTTCCTCTCCTACCTGGAACCAAAATTAAGCAGTGGAGGCGAGATGCTGAGGCAATGTCGATTAAAAATGACTCGAGGCCTGAGGCAGCATAGTGCCAAGTACATAGGTCAGGCAGAGATGATCTTCATTTAGTGTCATGCCACAGTCGATAGATCTTTGTGAGTATACGGTATCTCATTTATGACGGTGCTCGTCGACCTTCTTTTCACATTATTTATTTCCGAAGGGAAGCTATGTATCTTTATACACCTGCTAGCATCTTCGGGTGACCGCATGAAGCAAATCGGGAAAGCGGTGATTCATGCAAGACCGTGCGGGTTCACATCGACAGTTGCAATGCCGTGGTCATTTACTTCCAGGGGAACACCACATGACTCGCTCTAACATACCTTTTGTGCACTGCAGCACACGTCACTTTGTCACCTCCCTTGGTAAATGAACGAGAATATCTTCTGGAGTCCCAGAAGAGATGTGCGCTGAGTGCTGAGCACGATGCTGTCCACACTTCTTCCTCACCGTCGCCGCGCCCATAAGCAAGTAGACTGACACATGCCACGAGTCAGACCGGTTCCAGCATGCTCAACTCATCTTGAGTGCATTTTTCTTCTCCACATTCGCAGACACTCGCTCGCCCGTATACATCATCTGTCTCGCATAACACGTCCCACTGCCCGTCCTGGACGTCTTTCTGCGGGTCGAGAGTGCCTTCTCGCCGCTCAGCGCTAATGCTCGCGCAGCGGGGTTCATTCCAAGAACCGTGTCCAGCACTGTTTCCCAGAGTGTCCATGCCATTGCCGTTTGCGATGACACATGGTCTGTGGATCCAATCTACTACTCACTGAAAGTACCGGCACTTGGCAAAGGTTCCATGTTGCAAGCCATCCTCACATGGCCCGCAACCAACTAATGCATCGAGTAATACCGGCCGTCCAAGGTACGCTCGCGGGCCTCCGTCTCTTCCAGGTTAGTCGCTATATTACGGAGAGATCTAGATAGGGCTTCTGGAGACGAGTGATTGCGTCCAAGGTTCTTCGGTAACAAGAAAGGCGTAATGAATGATGGTGGAAGTTAATCTGGCCCGTCTATGTGCCGCTCCTTGATCGTGCCTCACCCTCCGCAACCGATCAGACCTGCGCTCTACGACGGGAGTCCCCCCCACCCATACCCGAGGTCGCCGTTCTTGGTCAAGTTACGGGCCAGCATCCTGTTGATCATGACCGTCTAGACCAGAACCTCGTGCAGCGCGCAAAAAGCGTATATACGCGAAAGCCCTCTAAAGTATTCAATCGGCAAATGGATCGCACCACGCTGTACCGTTCCATCCGAGCGTATAACTCCATTTTGTTCTAAGCGTTACGCAAGCAACCTGCTGGTCGTGCGTCGAGGGTCCATTTTGATGCAGCGTCAAACGTTGCTGCGGACGCAAGGCAATTCTGTTCTGGCACCATCTTGAGAACTCATCTATCTAGCTGATGTTCTTCCTCTTTTGGAGCGATGGCCCAGCGCTGGGACCAAGACTTTGGTCCAATGGGAGATAACCTTGATCACTCGACGTTGCGATCTGGATTTCGTGACACATCTTTCAGGATGTCGCATCCACCCTTCATTGGACGCACCGGGTCCCTCTGATTGAGACACGTAATGCCGACAAGGCGTCGATCGTGGACCGCGCTCACTTTGGCTGGCCTGGTGGATACGGCGGGCGATTCACATATGATCAAAACGTCGACAACGTAAGCATACAGAGCACGTTTTTTTTTTAAAAAAAAGAACAAGAAAAGTCCAGCCTTGACGGTAGAACTCGCTCTTGGCACGATCGTTCTCATATGGACTCATCACGGGGAAAGATGACTCAAGTAAACCTCTTTTTTTTTTCTTTCGTCCCAGGTCAATTCATATACTTGATTTGGGCTTTTCCTTGGCCTAGCTTAGTGCTCCCGTGGGGCATGCCGTCCCCCAGTCCAAGGTGTGTTGCCTGTTCCCCTCGACAAGGGAAGTTCGACATCGCTATATTCAATTGCGAAATCTGCACCACAAAAAATAGACGTGGCCTTGGCAGTGTTTGGACTCGTGTTGTGCTTCTTGGCCTGCCACAGCTCGCAATCTCAGCTCGCACGCACGTCCTATCGATCGCGCGCGTTCTTTTAAGCCAACAAGTGCTTCTCGGCTTCCGGGTACCACGACCATCCGTTCCCCCGGGGGGGGGGGAAACGCGGCAGTGTCATTGACAAAGGGTTTCCGTCGTGATATGTAAAAACGTGTCCGATCGTTGTCAAACGCATTGCATGCGCGTGTTCGATAATGATTTCTCCAAGATAAGGGCTCAACGGCTGGGCCGGTTGGGGCTAGGCTCGGGTGCGGCACTCTGGTTCATACACATGGAAACCCGAACCATGCATGCGCAAAGGGGTGTCCTCTGTCATTCTCTCGCTCGAGATTCATACAGGTCAAGGGGGTAAACGCGTTACTGGTTCTAGAACCCAAGTCGAAGAGGCTTATCATGAAATTGACGTTGACAACTTCCTCACTGTCACCATACGCCATCGCCACCTCCTTGTTTTTTATTTTTATTTTTTTTAGCGCATGTGTACGTGAAATGCGTGTGAAGATCGGTGAGGTGTCGAGAAACCTATCTTTTTTTCTGTCGTAAAGGATGCCTGTATGAATGGCCCTATATCACGTATCTATCCCTGTAGATCTTGGGATTAGATATTCACAGAATGGTATGACTTGAAGTCGATAGTCGAAAATGGTCTCCAAAGGCCAATTGTCATCCACGTACTAGACCGGTCGGACCACGGTTTGACAACCGATCTCTTCAAACAAAACCAAGTGGTCGGCTGTGACCGACCCGACACGGGAGGGTAGGTACGTTCACAATAACCAACAGATTGGTGTCGTCGAAGGCGGGATCCGAGGCTATCGAGTGAAGAACTGAGTGCGTCAAGATTTGGTCGTGGGCAAAGCACAGATGACCGTGCATGTCGTATCAAATCAATCTCAGAAGGGCAGCGGGCACACCGCGTCGCGGGAGGTCGCAGACCATATGTAGCTTATCTGTGGAGCAAATACGTCGAGCGAGCGAACGATTCGGGGAGTCGGGTTCCTAGTGAGAGAACGGCCGGAGGACGCATCTAGGTATGTGGTGTGATGAGCAAAAGAATATGCGACGTACACCAGTGGATAAAAACGCCGAGGTCGGTCATTTCGTCCAAGTAAAGAGAGAGAGAGAGACGACGCGTATTTATGCACAAGTGCTGTTTGTTGACGATCTTGCTTCTTCCATGGCGGATCGTCCTACGCTCGTATCGCTGCTTTCCTTGCGAGCGCCCACTAGATGTGGCGCATGACGTTGCTTTGCGAAGTTGATCGCTTCCTCGGGGGTTGCGGTAGCCGACGACGCTGTGTGAAGTCGGACCATGATCGGGGAGCTCGGTGATGGAAAATGCGCGAGGGCAGCGGACGCCAGGTTGGTTGCCACCGGACACGTAGTAGAACCATGCCAGATCAAACTCACGGTGAATTCCTTCCGCTATCTCAGGACGCGGATGGTACGAGCCGCAATTCTCGTACGAGTATGTGTCACAGGCACGGGAGCACAACTACTTGAGGCAACGCTCTGATTGATAAGAGGCTAAACTGTGGGCTTCGTTTGTAGGATTCGCTCACTTTTGGGGATTAGATTAGGGAATCAAAGATATCCGTGTCCTTCTCTAACGTGGGGACACGTAGGCCCACAGTCTTCTCGGTCGTTGCCACAAGATCTACCGGGCCGGGTACCTGTCGCATTAGATAGGTACACGTTACTTCCCGCGTACTTGGCATTGAAATGAAGGGCTAGCACCAGTAGGCTGAAACCGGATCAATTCTTAGCATTGTATTTGCCCTGCCCGAATATTGACTGGTGGTTGTTGCGTTCAGTTACCAACCAGTAAGCTGGCCATCCACGCTTTTCGACGAGCTCCCGCGTACTTTCTACTTCTTTTCCCGCGCACCAACACACCTGCTACCAAAAGTGAGGTTCACACCATCTGGTAGGACACGCCCAACACCGTTGGAGCTGTATGCATCCCCACGCGACACCACAGCAAGAGAATTAGGCCCAGCGGCGAGAGGATATGGAATGGACCAATCGAGACCAGGCCAGATCCAGCCAGGTAAGGGCTCGATGGATGATCAAAAGTCCGTGAGCCTAGTCTGATAAGTCTGGTAGGCATCCGTCCCCCGACTTGAATCACAGCGGTCCGTTCGCATTCGTCGTTCCCACACACATTTTAGAAGGCCCCGGGACGGAGTCGAAGAACGACCCGTACAAGAATGAACGGCTTAGAAGCTGCTTTGTAGCATGAATTTCGCTGATGCCACTAGCTCACCTTCGTGCTCGAGAAGGAAAGCGTTGAGATACTGTTACCATTTTGGTGTGGAAAGGGGTAATGAAACAGGGCACGGGGGGACGTGCGCATGGGGAAAAGCCAGGCATGAATTGGAGACCCTTTTACAAATGGACGGGAATGAAGCGAGTGGACAAGGGTGTGTCGTCGGTGCGACTTGAGGGTTTTCCTGTTGGGTCAGAGACGGTATTCATTACATACGTGCAGCTACAGGATGCGTTTGTACGTAGCCTCCTGTGACGATCGGCGACACAAGTCGTATGTAGTAGTCTGGTCCCTTCGTTCAGGCGGCAAAATCTGTTGGATCTGTATGCTAATACCTTCTTACGACGATAATACAGACCCTGCCTTAGATGTAATAAAAACAAAAATATTCATAATACGATTCACCGCCACTCCAACGCCAAGTCGAGCGACTCCGTTTACTATAACTTGCCACCTTCGTCTTGCCGACCCCCTCACCCACGCTATCCGTCTGGGCAAGACAACAACTGTGCGACAAAGACATGCCCTTCGAGCGATATCTCCGTGACGAGGACCATCCTGATTATAACTGTCACCGACAGGACCTGAACCATGTCGCTGTCCAAGACGACACCCATCACTCACATGCTCTTCAGTTCCAAATCCCCCAGTTCATGCTCAATGGCCCACCCCTACTCGCACCGGGTGGTGGTGCCGAGGTTCTCCCGGCGAGCCTCCTCGGTAGTGCATCGGATTCGTTAGCATCGTGTTGGTTCACCAACAATGGTTTTACTCCGTCTGTCATTGCTTTCCACGTTTCTTTTCCGTGCTTATCTTTCTCAAAGTTTGCATACTGCATTGACCCCAAAAAACCTCGCTTCGGGCTCGATAGCTGATATCGCCGGCTCCTTTAATGAGTCCCAATATCATTCACCTGTTTTCACCCCAAGTGTCACCGCGAGTTCACGCCAACGGCAACAACCTCCTCTGGGCTCATCTTCGACTAGTGCCCTTTTGCCCTTCCTTCCGAATTCTGCTTCTTCTTCGTTCTCGGGTCCTGTTACCTCCACTCCCTTGTTGCTCTCCAATGAACTTGCCCCAAACCCTGCTCCCCCACTATCTCTCACGCCTTCATCCGCACTTGGTTTCCCAGCATATTCGGCATCAGGATTTGATATCCTCACGATACTCTCCCGAGTCTTGTATCGCCCCAATCCAACCATCCAGCTGGGCCCCGTTGACTTTTCATGTTCATTTGTCATTGTGGACGTGAGACGATATGACTGTCCCATCGTGTATGCTTCTCCCACGTTCTGCCATTTAACGGGCTATAGTGAGCAAGAGGTTCTCGGACGTAATTGCCGTTTTTTGCAATCCCCAACTGGCAACCTCGCGAAGGGCGGTCCTCGACGCTTCACCTCTCCTGACGCAGTCTCATACATGCGAAAATCACTTTCGTCGTCCAAGGAGTGCCAAACGACTCTCATCAATTACAGAAAAAGTGGACAGGCTTTCATTAATCTCGTCACCGTCATCCCCCTTCGTGGTGGCGTATATAACACGCCCGAAGAATTTGATCAAGTCGCCTACCATATCGGCTTTCAGGTGGACTTGACGGAGCAGCCAAATCGGATACTTGATAAACTACGGGATGGAAGTTATCACAACAATTCCTGGGGGCCGGGCGGGCTTTCCAGCGATGCTGGGTTCCCCAGCACAAGTCACGGTCTTAGCCAACTGGTCCAATCCCAGAACACGACGAACATTGGAATTAAAGGCGGAAGACACGGGCGAATGATGAACATGGCGTTGTCGAAGGAGTTGAAGAATCTTATCGCCGACAGAACTTTCACCGATTCGGTAGCAATCACTACGGGAACAAACATGTCTGGTCCGACAAATACTTCAAGTGGATCAGCGGGACAGGCTTCCAATGCAACAGTGGCCCTAACCATGTTCGTGACGCCGCCTGGCTCCACTCCTGGAAATCGTTTGTCCGGCGGGGGCAATACGATGGCTACCTCGGATCCGGCCTCAATATCGCCATCTCTTTCACTTCTACTTCTTGAAGTTCTTCCAGATTTCTTGCTCGTCTTGTCTCTCAAAGGTGCCTTTCTTTATGTTGCGCCCTCCGTCCGGCTTGTCCTTGGCTATGAATCAGAGGACCTTGTAGGTAGGGGCATATCCGATATCTGTCACCCCGCCGACCTAGTGCCACTCATGAGAGAGTTGAAGGAAGGCAGTATAGGCGGGCTCAATAGTTCAGGTACCAACGACCTGGGTTCGTCCGCCGCGTCTAGTTTTCCCAAGTCTGTGGACCTACTCTTTCGCGCACTGCCCAAGGCGTCAAAGTCTTCCCCATCTCCACTTTCGTCGGGCACATCTCCTGAGCGGGATGACTTTCAACATTTGCAGTCGTCATCTGCATCAGGGTCGCAGTCGCAGTCGCAGTCGTCGGCGGAGGCGGGGGCGGCGTCGGGGACGTTGCGTGCAAACGATCCGTTTGATGGATCAGCGGTGCCATATGTTTGGCTCGAGTGTCGTGGCAGGCTCCACGTTGAACCAGGAAAGGGGCGGAAAGCGATTATACTCTCTGCGCGTGCGCGCTGGATGCCCGTCGTGCGGTGGAGTAGCATAAATAAGGGAGGCGGTTTTGGTTATGGCCGGCCCCATAGAAAAGAGGCTAACAGGGTCTCCCATATGACGACGGGTGCGGTTTTTCACCGCAGTGGAACGCATAGGATTCTAATTCTTTACATCCAGGTTCGTTGTTCAACGAGTCGCCTCCGGGAGAGGCGTCTGGAGGGGCCTCGATTGATCCCTCGGAATTCTGGGCGTTGTTATCGACCCAGGGAACTTTTCTCGTCGCGTCTGCGAGCGTGCGGGACGTGCTCGGATGGGGAACCAGTGAGATGATCGGGCGGTGTTTATGGACGATGGTGAGGGATAGTCGGAGTGACATGAGACAGCATGTCGAGGCCGAACTAACTACGCTGGATCCGGAGGTATGTCTCTTCACTGTTGCAATCTTTGTCACGTTTTACTTGGTGTTATAGGGGGCAGGCGTGGTCGTCGATCCTCCAGCCACGGTGGTAACCACGTGTCTGGTCCACAAAGAATATCGTGTGGTACCCGTCCGGCTCGTATTCTACCGTACACCACGGTCACGAAAGCATACACCTCCCTCGACGTCGTCTATTGGTGTTCCTCCCACCCCGCTCATCCATCCGCTCAATAACCCACTGTGTCCCATAGTATGTCAGGCCACCATTCTCTCGGACAGCACCTACCAGATGGGAGACCAGGCCGATCTCGGTCGTGGCCTCCAACCCGGTCACGGACCAAGCCAAGTGGATATGCAGACTGGTCATACCGTTGACGACAACGAATCGTCGAGGCGGCGGCCTGATGCATCCATATTCGAAGAGCTGGAGGCTGACCGGGGGACAAGTTGGCAATATGAGCTGCAACAACTGAAATTTGCAAACCAACGGCTGCGGGAGGAGGTGCAAGCACTCGAGAAAAGTATTACCACCAGCGCTGGGTCTCCTTCCAGCGTAATAAGCGCCGGACAGTCTAGACCCGTTGCGGGTGCGCCTTTCGGGCCCCATTGTTCGTCGCCGTCTGCTATCGTTCCAAGCGTGCAGCAGCAGCACGTGATGACGGAACCCTCATTACACTACATGCCGTTGATGCACGCGACGCTACCCACACCATCGTCTTCTTCTATCCGTCCACCCAATAGCTTACACGATCAAGATCCTCCCCCGTCTGTGTGGTCATCGCTTGCTGGTGCCACTGGACAAGGAACGATCCCTCTGAAACGATCGTGGCGTTTCAAGGACACTTGAGCAACGCTCTTTGTTTCTTCACAAGTATGGCGAGCAGCGTACTGCTCAGGCCGAGGACGAACAAGTGGTACGTTGTTGGCGTCATATATAAACGTATGTATCCCCTCCTTAATACGACCTAGGCTGCATTTGATCCCATTTTTGTCACTCTTTTTTTTGGCCGCCTTGTGCGCCTCTATGGTTCTCACGATCTGTTGTTACATGCATGTTCTTTTTTGTTGAACGCTGATGTCTGTCTCGCCTTTCCACACTCCCTTTTTTTTGTTTTGTTTTGCTTGCACTGCATTTGGACCAATCCGCTTTCTAGCATGATGCATTGATGAACGATAACGAATTGTCACCTATTGTCTGTATTTCTAGCTGTTGTTTTTACGCATTTGTCAAAAGACCATTCATGCATGCATGCTCTGCACAAATTCAACATATCTCTAGAGGGTGTTTGCTGCAACATTGTCTTCGTTAATGCATTATTCGTGTTCGTGATTCGAAGAAACCCGCTGTTGTATGGTAGCGTGTGTAGTCCGTCCCGTCCATACTTGGTACCGGTGGGATTCGCTTTGTGGGCGGTTCACGCTCCTGCTCTCCTCGCCGCAAGCAAGTCTACACAGTGAAGACACCTGCACTTTATCAAGCAGTCGCAAAGCTTACTCACTGGACACTTAGCATAGGAATAATGATACTGTCCCCTCATTACATGCATGCAGATGTCAGACAAACAATGCTCTACAATACCTACGGGTTCTTTGGATATGTCCAGCCAAGGTCTGGACCGTTCGGACCGGATTGTCCGAGGTCCAATAAGGACTCATATGCCTCATTGCAACCTCGCGTCTGCTTATTCGCCTCAGAGTCGGACCTCAACGTTGCAACCCTCAACCTCGAACCCCTACCATTTCCATACTCACAACACTTCCAACATATCCAGTTCAGATTCATATTCTCAACCAAAAGATCCAACCATGTAGGCGTATTTACCTGGACTTCCCGTTGGGAGGGTGCTGAACGTGGTTTTAAGGACTAAAGTAGTCAGTATCAAAGGTGTGGTTCCATCTCTAAATTTCTTGTAGCACCCGAGTTAGCTTTCTTTCAGATATCGAGCTTCGCTCTCCAAAGTCGCCCAAATTCAGGCCTTCGAAAAAATTCTATGTCCGGTTTTCCATAGGGAGCTCGGACACGCAGTCGACGCCTACAAAGAAAGAGAAGCAGGGACGCACCCTATGGGACAATCCCTTTTTCTGGTCTGTACTTCTTTCTCTTTTCTTCGACAAAGCGGACTGAATATAGTCAGGGATGCGGACGACACATCCGTCCTACTTGTCGAGGTTTTCCGGAACCACC
>JBBPKO010000171.1:8306-47204 GCA_038089295.1 Xerocomus amazonicus
GGATGTATCAAAGGCAAAATGCCTAACAGGAGTTTCCCTCCTAATGAGCGCCGCGCTTCTCGCGCCTTTGAGTTGATCCATTCGGACCTCAAAGTTTTTCCCTTAGACTCATATCGCAAATACAAATATGCGATTACCTTCTTGGATGATTATTCGTCTTTCTCCTGGGTCACCTTAATGCGCACCAAGAATGAGGCCTTAGCTTGCACTAGGCACTTCTTAAAATTGGTAAATACCCAGTTCGAGATGAAGGTTAAGGGATGGATGTCAGATGCCAGAGGTGAATACAAATCCCTCGCTTTTGACCAGATGCTCAAGGAGCAGGGGATTGTGATTTACCAATCTGCCCCTCATACCCCAATGCAAAATGGTAGAGCTGAAAGGCTCATGCGGACTATCTCAGAGAAATCGGAATCGCTGAGGCACGATGCCTGCGCACCTGATAGTTGGTGGGAATTCTCATTCCTGCACGCCAACCATCTGTACAATCGTACACCGATGGCTCGACTCAATGGTAAAACGCCATTTGAGCTTCTTCACGGACGTCTCCCGGATGTATCTCATCTGCGCGTCTGGGGTTGTGCTGCTTTTGTGCATATACCCCCTGAGACACGTGATAATAAGCTCGCTCCTAAGGCTGAGTTAATGCTCCATCTGGGAACAGCACCAGGCATGACGTCTAACTATATCTTCATGCGACGATCTAACGTTGTTTATACGTCCGCTCATGCCATTTTTGACGAGACTTTTATGCCTCGTTGTAAGGGAAAGGGTAACGCTCCCATTGCCCGAAAGCAGCCCCAGTCCGAAGTTGAAGAGGATATGCCCCCTATGGGGGAGCCCCTATCCTTCGATGACGACGACCTACCCAGTAGACCACCCGTTCGAGCTCCATCTCCTCATGCTCCTGTTTCTCGTATGCCTAGCCCGGTTCCACGTGCCCCGGTTACCCCTCCCAGGGTTCCCCGGCCTGGACCGCCTGCTGTCCCTCCCGCTCCCAGACGATCCCAACGGGAACGCCGCGTGCCTCACCGGCCCAGCAATGTCTATGGTGACAAACACCCGGTAGAGCACCAGAAGGACGCGGATCGCTTAACGCGATGGCGTGACATCGTCGGTGAACCTGGACCCTCATCCCGTCCAGTGCCTAGCTCATCTCATATGCCTGGCAGTCTTCCCGATATCCCCGATGCTTCCCCCCCGTCTCCCACTGATCCTACTTCGGAGGCTGACGTTGATCGGTTATGCCGTGAAGGGGGAGCCGGACTTCTTACACATTTGATGTCAAAGGCAATACCACATGGCAAGACTTCTGCAGAGTCTAAACCACATCGCGAGTGGACATATAAGGACATATCCACGCTACCAACTGCAGCACAAGAGGAATGGAAAGCCGCTTGTCGACGCGAGCTTGATATGCTCAAAGAACGGAAAGTTTTCGAACTGGTCGAACCCCCTAAAGGACGAAAGGTTATTAACAACCGCTGGGTATTTGATGTAAAACCTGATGGTCGTAAAAGGGCACGCCTGGTGGCAAAAGGCTTCTCGCAAGTTGAAGGTCTTGATTTCGATCAGATCTTCTCTCCAGTCGTACGGTTTGAGACAGTCCGACTTATGTTGGCACTCGCCGCTCTGGAATCTTGGCACATTGAAGCTCTTGACGTTAGAAGTGCTTACCTCTATGGAAAGCTTAAAGAAGAGATCTACATGCATCAACCCCAAGGCTTTGTAGTCCCCGGAAAGGAACACATGGTGCTACGTTTACGACGCGCCCTGTATGGCTTAAAACAAGCCGGACTCACCTGGTGGGAGACTCTAAACGAGTCCATGAAAGACCTTGGCTTCCAACAATTAAAATCAGACGCTGGACTATTCCTCTATCAAAGGAAAGGCACAGTTGTTGCTGTCGTCTATGTAGATGACGCTATGTTCTGTGGTCCCTCAAAGACCATAGTAGATGAGATAAAGGGCTTATTCATGAAAAAATGGGAATGCAGAGACTTAGGTCCTGCAAAAGAGTTCTTACACATGAGAATCCGACGATCAGGACGCAGTATCTTAATCGATCAATGCGATTACCTCCTGAAGGTTGTTGAACGATGTGGAATGATTAACTCTAGACCTGCTCCCACTCCATTGCCCGAGGGATATTACCCTCTCTCAAATACAGGACTACTGGATCCAGAACTAAGATCTACGTACCAAATGATAATCGGATCACTCTTGTACCTCACTTTAGGTACTAGACCAGATATAGCTTATGCTGTAACTGCCCTAGCAAAACAAAGTGCCAATCCTAATCAGGAACATCTCGACAAAGCACGATATATTTGTCGGTACCTTAATGGAACCAGACATTATGCTTTAGTCTTTGACGGTGCTTCCCAAGCAGGATTAATTGGCCATGCTGATGCTGACTGGGGATCTGATCCTAACACCCGTCGCTCTCAGACTGGTTGGGTAGTAAAGCTGGCAAATGCCGCTTTCTCTTGGAAAACCCATCAACAGGAACGAGTTGCATACTCCTCGACAGAAGCCGAGTATGTTTCCTTATCTGATTGTAGCAGACAACTGGTTTGGTTACGTTCTCTATTGACTGAACTGGGTTATGATTTAAAACCAATTCCCCTCTGCGGTGATAATCAAGGATCCATATTTATGGCTTCAAACCCGGTCACTGAAGTGCGATCTAAGCACATAGATATTAAGTGGCACGGGGTCCGAGATTTCATAAGGGAGAAGTTGATTGAAATCTTCTTTATAGAAGGATCAGAAAACCCTGCCGATATCTTTACAAAGAATCTCGGCCGAGTCAAATTTGAGAAATTCAGATCTAAATTAGGCCTTACTTTCTATAATAGTCCTTCTACTTCATAGTCGCCATTCTACTATATGTTTCTCCTACCTACGTACATAAAACATGGGGGAGTGTTGAACGTATGCTATATTAAGTAGAAGTTCACACGCACGTAGTAGATAAATCGAACTCCACTTCGGAGTTCCAATAGAGATTCTTGCGTTCGTACCACGACCATCCTCTAAGCAGCATCATACCAAGCACTATCCAGTGAGTACCAGCAATCCTTCCTCAATGGACGTTGCTACGCCATACTCTCAACACGTTGTGCTGGGTTTATGTAGCCATAGAAAGTTAAACCTAGGTTGGAGTGGAGCTGCTGGAACAGTGTGAATGTACACATTGTTGCTTGATCTTTGAAGGCAGTGTTCTATAAGCTGGCATGCTATGCATGTCTATATGCACATGCACAGTGTTGGTGCCAGGTTGAGCACATTGTTGAATGTCATACAGTGACTCCCAGCTCTGGAAAACATGACTTAACTGGCAGAATACATAGAATATAAGCCTGAGTAATATGAGTGAAAGATGTGCAAAAATGAGCTTTAACCCTCCTACTTGCATATGTTGTAGCCACTGTCCATGCTTCTGTTTTGCCACAATTGAAGCATCACAGTATTCTGGCCCAAAACACATACCACCCTCACTCCTACAAGCTACTGGGTGGTCCAATGAAATCCCACCTGCTCCACAGCAGCAAACTATCATCAAGCTATGAATTTATGTTTTAGATTACATCATATATATATATAATCACATGCAGTCACACCATCCCTCCCCTTCACACACACATCTTTTTCGGATGGGGGGTATTTGTACATATCCAACCAGTTCCGTAAAGTCTAGCTCCAACCTCTTTCCCGATCGCGACCTCTGCACTCCGAGCTCCTCCTGCCGCGCCGCACCCCCTTCAGACCCAGCACACCCACCTTTCGTCCCCGCCGCAGCCTTCTCCATTTCCCCTCCGTCATCTCACTGGCTCACCTTTCCTCCGCTCGCTCCCCCACTTCCTTATCCGCACCCGTCGGAACAAACGTAATCGAGCGCGGGAGCACCCTCTCGGCCGTCCCCCTCCCCGCTCTGACAGCCTCGAGCGCGCCATTCCATAACGACCACAGTTGTCCTCCTCTCGCCGCCCTCTTCCCTCCTCACCCACATGAACCACCCCGCATTCCATCCCTCTGTCAGGGTTCCACATCGGGCAACTTTACGTCTCGACATACCCAGATTCAAGAGCTGTCTCTTCTGCATTCCACGCCTGCCCATAGCCCTGGGTGCAAGCGCGGTTTACCGTCCCCTCCTACCTCATCAATTCCACGTTCTATTTGTCTCTCGTGCGGGGCATCATTGGTTGCATTGTGAGTGCCATGGGTCAATGATGGCGCCCTAATTTCTTTAAATGTAACATCTGCAATGAACTCTTGGAATGCGTGAGCAGTTATGAGCGGAATGGAAAGCTGTATTGTCATTTGGACTATCACGAGGTTGGTACCGTGTCTCTACATTGCGGTGATAACTCACGTTGTACATCATGATTCAAGTAGTCGTTTACTCCACGCTCCTTCCACTGCAAGACATTGACGAACGATTTATCTCGCTCGACGACCCCGCCTTTGGTAAATGAACTTACCACGAACAGCACTTTTTCTGCGCTGAATGTGGCGATCCATTCCTTGCCCCATTCAGCCTTCTCCCGCCTTCCGTTGCGCGCACCGACGAGCTAAGTCTGACGGGTGACGGTGAATTCGTTGACGACGATGTCGGGTCCACGGTGTACAATGGACACCCGTATTGTGAAGCCTGCCACGTGCGACTTCGGATGCCAAAATGTAAGGCATGCAAGAAGAGCATCAGGGATGGTTTTTCGTTCCCCCCATTCTTAGGCTCGTCAGTAACCAGACGGACTCAAGTGTGGCAAAGAGTATCAGAATTGTACTAGAGTGCAAATAATAGACTTGGAAAAGAGCTCTTTGAGCGTAGATCGATACTATCGAAAATATAAATCATGGAGTTCACTCTGTCGATACGTTGAGGCCCGAGCACCAATTGTAAAGTTATATCTGTAGCTTATATTCATGCTAATCGTCCGCCAGCTTTGCTACCATCGACAAGAGATGTATTAGAATATATCACTAATCTCGTAAACTGACATTTTTTGTGATGTAGACGATTTCCCTCTATAGCTGATCCTACGACTTTTACGAGACGCTCGGGTCGCGCATCAACGACCAGAGTGGGAAAGATGACCCTATCCTTCATATGGAACTAACTGTGGTAACTTCGTTTCGTGAAAAATAAAATGGCTCCAAAGGTTCGTTGTCGCAGGGCCGCGATGCCGAAGAAAGTGTTTCATGTCTTGCACCGCTCGTTGCTAACATTGCTGCATAGAAACATGACCCACATTAACAACTCCACCGAATATTGAACTACAAGGCGACGCGGTCATCGAAAGACAGCTCCCGCCGTCTCAACAGACGGACAGACGTCCAGAGCCGCACGTCATAGCTCTTCAAATACCCTTTCGGCGCCATTTGCTGAGCTTGCGTGGAGTTTGTAGATATGGTGTCCGATCTGCAATCCTCTGCAATCCTCGTTCAGCAAACGGACTATACGAGCGGTATGTTTGGGGCTGAGGTAGAATCGGATTTTAATTTCGGTTTCTGACAGTTATGGTTGTCACTGCTATGGGATATGATTATAGTGAGTGATGAGTCCACCTTGTAGGTCCTACAAAACTCTTAACTGCACTAGTCCTCACATTCACAAAGGAGGTGAGCCAACCTTTGCTGTAATACACACCCCTGTTTTAAGAACTGACCATCTTCCCAGGTGGAACACATATGGGTTAGCGGACTCTATTTACAGCCGTCATTGGTTCTGACACGATTGCAGAACAAACCCTGGACATTTGTGTCCACGTTGTATATTCCGGTAAGTATCCCAACGATCATGGTGGTGTAGTATGTCAGCTTTTACTTTTAGATTCGTTATTTTGGACTATGTGCTGCCGTGTATGTATGCTGTATTCCATGCTGATGTGTCCCTCATCGATCCGCCAGACTGTATGGCCTTGGTATGTTTATCAAGGCTAGGAAAGACGGGTGTTCTGCGCTAACCTGGTTCATCCACAGAGGGAAGCTCTATCTTACCCCTCCCAGAGAAGGTGATCTCCATGATACTGATGGCAAATGAAGGTATTGATCGACTTGACCTCTCCGACAGGCGTATGTGTTTCTTTAGGGCTACTTCTCTCATCGATTGACAACTCTTTCGGTGACCCTTATCGTGTGTGGTCGATTGTAAATAGTTGTGAGTGTGTTTTCTTTCACTTTTCCAAAATTCAAGCCTACTCAACTAAACACTAAGGCAGAATATTTCCTATTCTCAGCATGTGGTCCCTCTTTGTTTTCTCTATAACTTCGGAGTGTAAGTTTTTGTGCCCTCTTCCAGTGGGAAGAATCTCATTAGTAAATGCTAGTATTGATGATCTTCCGTGTATGGGCAATGTATGACCTATCGAGGCTCATTATTTCCTTCCTTTTCGTGTGTGGTGCAACAGAAACTATCCTATTTCTGGTTTCTTGCATTCTACTGAGTATCCAGAATAGCCCTCCAGGTATGTGCGCCATTCGCTCTGCTCACTCATGCCTCACATAGGAATTCCTGCGCACAGCGACCAACTCTCAAGTGCTTCCATTCTCGGTCTGCGTGCCACTACGTGGTCCTAGCCTATGGCCCAATGTAGTGGTCCCTGTACAAGTCACTTTTGGCGGATTGATCTGTCTACTCGCAGTCTTTCGATTCATTTGCCAATCATTTCAAATGTACAGAGTGACTCACCAATTCAAGCTTGACCGGTACATGAATCGTCTCGTGAAGGAAAGCATGATTTACTTCGCGACGTACGTCCAAGAGCTTATTCTAGTCCATTCTTCTAATCTGACAATAGTCAGTACCACATCGTGTGCGCTTTTCTATAGATTAAATTACGAAGGCGATATTTCAAGTTGGCCACTTATACTGTTGGCGAGGGTCGTCTCCATACCTATGTTTTCGATGCTTCCTCGGTTCATCTTGGGTTTGCGCGAGCTGTACGCGCGCGATGTGCGACACGGACGTGGGAGCAGAGTTGACCCAACCTTGGATTCAATATCTATATCTGGTTTTGGTACTCTGATCATTGCGGCTGCACGGCATGCGGAGGATGAGGGTATAGAGATGACCAGACAGGACATTCACCGCGCTCGCGGTATCGATGTATGATGAATCTTTCATCGTGTGACCACGAAATGGGCTTGGGAAACGACGGGTACTCAGAGGGTGGCACCGCGGCGTCCAGCAATAACAACGGGCACGAGCGCTACCCAAGTGGGCACACGAGAGGGCGAGCCCGTTTACACACTGCCCGGGCCCCCACTGCTGTAGTCCCAGTGACTCGTACCGTACTACACATCTTGTCGCACCTTATAGAGGTACTAGCTCTCCTTGTACAGGTAGCCCGTGCTGGTCACTATAAGTTCTGTTGTCGCCCGATCTCGCAGTGTTAATCTGCAGCCCAGGCCCTGGCTCAGCGCTCAGCGCTCAGATCTCAGACCTGGTTAGGTTTGATGGGCATTTGATGGGCGGGGACCCGGACCTGGGCCGGGTATATCATTGATATCGCGTGTGAATCGAGCAAATGATGTTATGATGTGATGGCACATCACATCATAACCGATATATGATGCTCGGCACATACGTCGACCAACGTCCAAGCTTTCAGGTCCCCCAGGGCCAGTACATCATGATAGGTCATTGCTATAAAACGAGACTTATCTAGTTGACAGTACTTGATACGGCTTTCACTGAGCTTCCTGTCCCGAAAAACGACCTGGTCGTGAGTAAATGGAGTGGGTGGGAAAGATGGCCTTATCCGGAGCTGACTTGGGTCATCTCGACGTGCCTCGTCCGACTCGTGAAAAAAAAACTTATCAAAAAAAAAACTTACCAAAGGTTGCAGTACTGTGCAATGCCGGGAAATACGTTCCATGTTCTGCACTGCTCATTGCTAACGGAAGCATGAGAAGCACCATATTTACTTCGGTACTGACATTGAACCCCAGAACCACGCAACAGTCCCCGCCATCTCACTACACTAGTACCGAACGCGAGACCGTGTCAGAGGTTCAGAGCCACACGTCACGTTTTATCAAGCGCCTTGAGTACCCCTTCGGTGTCACTCTTCGGGGTAAAATGGAGTTTGGAGTCGCAGAGCCTGATCTGCGGTTCGCCGCCTTCCTCGTTCAGCGAACGGACCACTTGAGTAGTATGTTCTGCGCTGAAGTAGAATCGATTCTTCGTTTCATCTTTCCGACAGTTGTGGTTCTCACTGCCGTCGGATATGATTATAGTAAGTGATACTTCCATGGATGTTGCTGCAAAAATCTCAACGACACCAGCCCTCACATTTAATACGGAGGTGAACTACCCTGCTCTGTAGCTTACACACCCCCGTTTTAACACTGACCGTTGGCCTAGGTGGAATACATATGGGTTAGCGAACTCCATCTGCGACTGTCGTTAGTTCTGACACGATTACAGAACAAACCCTGGACGCTTGTGTCCACGTTGTATATTCCGGTAGATGTCCCAATGATTGCCACGGCGGTGTGCAATGACAGCATTACTTTTACTTTCAGATTCGTTATTTTGGGCTATGTGCTGCCATGTACGTATGGTTTGTTTCATGTTGGTGCGTTCCTCATCAGTCCATCAGACTGTGTGCCCTCGGTGCGTTTATAGAGCCAGGAGAGACTGGTGTTCTCCGCTAACCTGGTTCGATTCAAAGAGGGAAGCTCTATCCTACCTCTCCCAGAGAAGGTGATCTTCGTGATACTGATGGCAAATGAAGGTATTGATCAACTTGACCTCTCCGACAGGCGTATGTGTTTATTTGAGGCTACTTCTGTCATCGATTAACGATTCTTTCGGGGGGCCCTTATCATGTGTGGTCGATTGTAAATAGTTGTGAGTGCATTTTCTTTCACTCTTCCAAAATTCAAGCCTACTCAACCCAACACCAAGGCAGAATATTTCCTATTCTCAGCGCGTGGGCCATCTTAGTCTTCTCTGTGGCTTCGGATCGTAAGATTTCGTGCCCACTTCTAGAGGGAAGAATCTCATCAGTAGATGCTAGTATTGATGACCTTCCGTGTATGGGCAATGTATGACCGATCAAGGTCTATCCTTTTCATCCTTTTCGCATGCGGTGCAACGCAAAATATCCTAGCCCTGATTTCTTCCATTCTGCTCAGTATCCAGAATAATCCTCAAGGTATGTGTGCCGTTCGCTTAGCTCACTCAGTACTGACTTTCCGCTTACTCAGCGACAAACTTTCAAGTACTTTCATTCTCGGTCTGCACACCACTACCTGGTCCCGGCCTATGGGCGGATGCGGTGGTTCCTGCCCAAGTCACTTTCGGCGGATTGATCTGTCTACTCGCAGCTACCCGGTTCATCCGACAATCGCTTCAGATGTACAGAGCGACAAACCAATTCAAGCTTGATCGGTACACCAATCGTCTCGTGAAGGAAAGCATGATTTACTTTGTGACGTATGTTCAAGAGCTTATTCTAGTCCATTCCTCTAAACTGACAATAGATAGTACCACATCATGTGTGGTCTTCTCCAGGTTGTACTGTCCAGACGACGTTTCAGAATCCGAATGGCCACTCGAACTGATGGCGAGAGGTGTCAGCATACCCGCATTCACGATACTTCCTCGGTTCATCTTGGGTTTGCGCGAGCTGTATGCGCGTGATGTCCAAGGCAGACGTGGGAGTGCCATTTACCCGACTTCTGACTTGAATTCGGTATCTCGCTTCGGTGTTTGTACGAGTAGAATCGTGTTCGCAAATGCTGGACATGATGAAGGGCCAGAGCAAGGCGAAGGTATAGCAATGGCGGAACGGGACAATCACGACGTTGATTATGGTGTATGATAGTGTTCTGTAATAGGGTTCCCACGACGGCAAGAGAGTTGCGCGCAACAAAATGGGTACCACGAGTTTGAATTTGACCACGCCGGTAGGTGGTCGGTCATACGTAGTGAAAGTAAGTGAGGGGGGGAACGACGCCAAACGGTGAGGTGGATGGGCAGCAGGATGCCGAGTAGCTTTTTGATGGTGCATCTCCGTCTACAGTGACTCGAACTGCTCGAATGGAGAACTTACAGTTAAAGGAGTGATTGAATTAGACACCTGAGACAGATATCAACACAACGTTTCGGGTGCGTTTTCCTACTAAAATATAGCTTTGATCACCGAGTCGAAGGAGCGATACAAGTCGGCAATCATGCCGCTCAGAAATTGACGTGCTGTGTGTATCGGCTCAAACTCGTTTCTTGCAGACTTCCGTGGGAGAAATCATTGCTTCTGTCCTAATGATTAGAGTCCCAGAAACACAGTCGAACGGCTACCTTTATTGGCCTTGGGAACCGGTGTACTGACAATTCCACAGTTCGTGCTTGCTGTCAATTACAAACAACCGAGAGAGATGTAGGATTGCGCACCAAGAAGCGACGGGCAATGCACACCAAAGGTGTAACCGGCAACACATCTTGGAACCGGAAGGATGAAGGAAGATCTGGCATTCTACCATAGGTTTGAAGGGGGAAAGTCACCTCACTGATGGTATGGATCGACCCTGGAGGCGTGTGGACCGAGCTTTTTCCCAGACGCTCCTCAACTCAACCTTGTTTATAGCGCTTGAGTTCGCATACGGTTCTAACGATATTTAGACGGACCAAAATGGCACAACCATGTCACATCTGATTATCTGGTCTCAGGGTGTCTCTAGCATAGGAACCGTACCCTGACTTGCCCCCAGGAGTGATTTCTCCCAGTCAACATTCCGAGTTGGAAATCAATACCTGGAGCCGCTCACATAGTGCATTTCAAAGGCTGACCGCAACCTTTGGCATGGCGAGGACGATGTGTGCGACGGTCATCCATTCCCTGTTGCTCTTTGAGATTCTAACTTGGTTGGCGATTTTCACAGGCCTGTCAAAAGGTTCGTCAAACTTTGATCGGAGTCCGTTGTCCTAACCTCTACGGTGGGAGAAGCGTTTCATAAACCGCATCTCTGCGTGCCACGAACGCATGCGGAAAGACCAGGACGTCTTCCTGAACTGCGGAATCACACGTCAAACGGTAAAGACGAGTTGCCCACTCACTCATTAATCACCACAACTCAGTTCCAGGTCTTGTTGGATGCTAGATTGCGTCAAAACAAGCCTGTCTCGTGCAGTACCGTTCTGGTGTCATTCTTTGCAGTTTTCGTGGCAAAATGCAGTTTCAAGCACAGGACTCGAGTCTGCAATCCGCTATTTTGATCATTCAACGAACCGACTACATAACCCGTATGTGGAAGCTTCCGAAATGGTTCTTTGGACAATTCAGATGTTGCATCTTATAGTTGCTGTTCTCACCGTTGCTGGATACGATTACTGTGAGTGTTGCGGTTTTCCGAATATCTCGCAAAAACCTCAATATCGTCAGTCCTTACACTTTCAATGGAGGTATGCCACCTTACCCCTTGTTCTCAAAGTTTACCGGATGACAACTATTTCAGGTTGAATATATCTGGGTCTGCAAACTCATTCAGGAGGTTACCGTAAATTCTGAAGTATGATTTTAGAACAAGCCCTGGACAATGGTATCCACACTGTATATTCCGGTATGTATACTGTGATCAACACAGTGGCGTACTGAAACGGACTGGTATCAACTTCCAGATTCGCTATTTTGGACTATGCTGTGCCATGTACGTATTTCTGCTGCCAAACGTAACAGTTGATTCGTGACTAGGACTCTAGACTTTATGCTCTCGGTGTGTTTGCATTTTAGAACCCGGAACATCAGTCTGTACGAATTTGGACTGTTTACAGCAGGAAGTTCTTTGTTGTCTATTTCAGAGAAAGTGGGTTATATGCGCTGACGGCCGATGAAGATATTGATCTATTTCGTTTCTTGGTAGACGTGTGTGATTTGATTTCGCCTCTTGCTGATTTACGACGTTTTCAAGCGACTGACGTACCGTTCAATGCGAATAGTTGTGCGCACATCTTTCTTGACACCTGAAATTCAATATGCTCAGTGTAAATCAAGGCGGTTTACTCCCCATTGTTGGTATGTGGGTTCTGTTTGCTTTTGGTGCTACGGCAGATTGTAAGGGTCCATTATCACTTCCAACGGAATGAACCTTACCCGGGCGCAGTGTTGATGATTTTCCGTGTGTGGGCAATGTACAACCTGTCGAGGTCCATTATGTATGGCCTTCTCATGATATATGCGATCGAAGTCGTCCTGTTTCTGGTGACTTGCGTTTTGCTCAGTATCCGGAACACTCCTGCGGGTACGTAGCATCCGTTCCATTTTCTGTTTTGGCTCGTCCACGCCTCCATTCGAGATGTGTCTCATCCGCCCCCATTGCACAGCCGCTAATGTCCAAGTGCTTCATTTTTCCACCTGCGTGCCGCATCTCGGTCTTAGCGTATGGGTCGACGCCGTAGTCCCTATTCAGATCACGCTGGGCGCATTGATATGCCTGCTCGCAGCAGTCCGGTTCGTCTGGCTGTCCCTCCAGACCTACAAAGCAACAAGACGATTCGGACTCGATCGTTACACCAACCGGCTCGTGCAGGAAAACATGCTCTATTTTTTCAGGTATGTCCCCGTACGAGGGTCGTCCGTGCATTCGTCCCCATCCCCACCCCCCACCCCCTCTCACCTCGCGATCGGTTACACACAGCTCGTTTTCCTGTGCGCTCTTCTATAGGCTGTGTTACCAAGGACATTTCTCAGCGTCCGACTGGCCGGTGGCACTCTTGGTCAGGGTGGCCACTATACCGCTGTTCATGATGCTTCCACGGTTTATCTTGGGTTTGCGCGAGATGTACGCGCAGGATGTGCAAGGTAGACGTGAGAGCGATATTTACCCATCATTCGGTTCAGTCTTGGGGGTTCGTCCGACTGCGGTCGTATTTACGGACGTTGGACGGAATGAGGGGCCCGAACTGGGCGAAAGTATAGCTATGACAGAACTGGACCGACAGAGCCTCGAAAGTAGTTTATAGTGTACGTACGCCATGTCTGGCCTTTACGTCCTGTAGATGCATTCTTGTGTCTTTTTTGATAATTTTGTGTTGATGCAAGCATCTCAGTAGCACGGTCTTGTGGGATGATGCACTAAGGTAACCTCAAGGACAAAACCGGTCGTTATCAAAGGCACGCTTACAATGCTGGATGTACTATTTCATGCAACACCTCAGAAAAAAAAACACGCTCACGTTCTCCTCCCCACAAACTCTCTCCAGCTCTTCACCTCACTCGGCACGTTCCCTTCCTCATAACCCAACAACCCCTTTCCCATCTTGCGCCTCAGCGCCTCGACCCACAGCGCAGCGCACTTGGCATTGTTCAACAGCGGCAGCCCAAAATCGACTGCGTTGCGGCGCGCGACATAGTCCTCATCTTCTCGGCCCTTTCCCCGCCCATGCGCAAGATTGATCACGGACTGGATCTCGTACTCGTCAAACACTTCGCGGAGACGGCGCTTGTCGGACGTGGGGAAGAAAATGCGTTTACAGGTCACGTGAGGAGTGGTGGTCAAAGCGGCTTCGACGGCAGGAGAGGTGACATAGAGCTTGAAACCGAGCGAATGGAGTGTTTTGGCGATGAAAGGAAGCTCGGGCGTATTGGGCGAACCACCGATGAGAACCCCTGAACGCGGGCGGGGAGGCTTGAAGCCGGTAGTTGATAGCAGTGAGGCCCAGTACGCTTCGTAGACATCGGAACCAAAGGAAGCGACTTCACCCGTGCTTGCCATTTCTAAGCGCAAGACATTTATTGACAATACGAAAATTACAGGAAAGAGAGCACGTACCAACTCCGAGGAAAGGATCGGCACCACCTAACCGTGTCCAAGAGAATTGAGCAACCTTGATGCTCGTGTAATCTCGCTTCTCCTTCATCAGGTCAATAGGCTCAGGCACATTCACACCAGTGATTGCAGCCGCCGCCGTTTCAATAAAGTTGTGTCCAAGCACCTTAGAGACAAAGGGAAACGAACGCGATGCACGAAGGTTGCATTCAATGACCTTGAGTTCGTCCTCCCCTCCAAGCTTAGACGTGGGCTTCTTGATCACTTGCATGTTGAAAGGCCCAGAGATCTCGAAGGCTTCAGCAACTCGCGAAGCGATGTCCTTTAGCCTATCAAGGTCGCACTCGTTCAATGTGTGAGGTGGGAGCACAAGGGTAGCATCCCCAGAATGAACGCCAGCATTCTCAACGTGCTCACTGACGGCATGCACCAGGAGCTGGCCCTGGTAAGCGACGGCATCAACGTCGATTTCTTGAGCATTGGAGATGAATTTCGTGATGACAACGGGGTGAAGAGGCGAAACCGAAGAAGCTGCGGTGAGAGTGTGAGAGAGCGCAGATTCCTCGTGCACAATGTTCATCGCGGCTCCGGAGAGAACATAGGAAGGTCGCACAAGGACCGGGTAACTATATAGATAGTATTAGCATTATTTCTGACAGTAGCACTAATTGATGGGTTCTAACCTGACACGATTTGCAAATTCCTTGGCAGCCTCTAACGATGTGACTTCCGCCCATTCGGGCTGGTCAACACCAATAGAATCCAGGACGCTCGAGAATTTGTGGCGATCCTCAGCGTTGTCGATTTGCAAGGGGTCTGTACCAAGAACGTTCACCCCACTCTCCTTGAGTCGAAGCGCAATGTTCTGAGGAAGTTGTCCTGTACGCAAATGCTTTGTTAACTTTTAGATCGAGAGAGAGTAACATCGAATCTGACCTCCGACACTGACTATCACACCTTTGGCCCCCTCCAATTCATAAATATCCATCACTCGCTCCCAACCCAACTCCTCAAAGTACAACCTATCTGCTTCGTCAAAGTCTGTGCTGACCGTCTCGGGGTTGTAGTTGACCATGATCGTGCTGCCACCAACACTCTTTCCGTCACGGTTTACAGTATCACCAATCTCTCGTAACTTGCGTGCACAGGTGACAGCACACCAATCGAACTCGACACTGCTGCCGATGCGATAGACACCACTCCCGAGAACCATCGTACCGTGATCATCGAAAGTGACGTCGTGCGCAGATGCGTTATACGTTGTGTAGAGATAATTGGTATGAGCTGGGTACTCGGCTGCCAATGTATCAATCCGTTTTACGAAGGGGGTGATCGGCGGGCTCTGCGATTTTCGGAAACTGCGTATGTTCCCTTCTGTGGTGTTCAGCAACGACGCGATCTGAGAGTCGGAGAACCCTTGTCGCTTAGCTGTCAACACAAGAGAAGGGGAGACTTCGGAGAGGTTGCCCAGCGACGAGAGGACCCGAGACGTATTCACAATGTTTTCAACCTTGTAGAGGAACCACTGCGAAGGGAAAGAATAGTTGAAATGAAAAATCAAGGAATATTATGCGAAGACATACCTTGTCAATCTTTGTCAAGTCATGGATCTCTTGTACATCGTACTTGCCGTTGTACATCGCATACGCGATTGCGAAAAGTCGCATGTCGGTGGGGCGCATAAGTGCTCGTTCCAACTCGGCTGAATCCTCCAGCTTTTCCAACCCTCCAACTACCTCAAATCCTCGCCATCTAGGATCAACCATCCGAACAGCTTTTTGCAAGCTTTCTTCGAATGTCCTACCAATGGCCATGACTTCACCAACGCTCTTCATGGCGCTACCAACTTCGCGGTTAACTTCATTACTAAATTTGGCGAGATCCCACTTGGGAATCTTGGTCACAATGTAGTCCAGGGAAGGTTCGAAGCAAGCAGTGGTCGTTTTCGTGACCGCATTGGGCAATTCAGGAAGGGTATACCCAAGAGCAATTTTGGCGGCCGTGTAGGCAAGAGGGTATCCAGTCGCCTTGGACGCCAATGCAGAGGAGCGACTCAACCTGGGATAGCAAATGAGTATCGAGCAATTTTTTTATTGAATTACCCATACCGTGCATTGACTTCAATCACGCAATATTCTCTAGACTCCGGGTTGAGCGCATACTGGATGTTACACTCACCAACAACTCCCAGATGCCGAATCACCTTTATCGCGGCGCTCCGCAACATGTGGTACTCGTCATCATTTAAAGTTTGACTTGGAGCAACGACAATCGAATCACCCGTGTGGGTTCCCAAGGGATCAAAGTTTTCCATGTTGCAACAGATGATGGTGTTATCGGCACCATCGCGGACGACTTCGTATTCAAGTTCTTTCCAACCTTTCATACTACGTTCGATGAGGACTTGTGGCGAAAGCGAGAGGGATTTGGCAGAGAGATCGCGTAGCTCGACAGGGTTATTAGCGAAGCCAGAACCCAACCCGCCCAACGTAAAAGCGGAACGAAGGATAACTGGGTATCCTATTTTTTCTGCAGCTTCAAGGGCTGCATCAACGCTAGAAACGGCGGTTGATTGAGCGACTGGTATGTCGATTTCTGCAGGGAATCACATAAGAATCATGTTTCAAACAAGTAAAGACGCTAACCTTTAAGAGCTTGCACAAAGAGGTTACGATCTTCAGAAACCTCCAGTGTCTTGATTGGCGTTCCGAGGACCTTCACACCAAGGCGGTCAAGAACGCCCATCTTGTCGAGGGCAATACCAACATTCAAAGCGCTCTGACCGCCAAAGGTAAGTAGTATGCCATCCGGTCGTTCCTTTTCCAGAACGTATGCAACATAGTCCGCGGTGATAGGCAAAAAGTAAATCTCGGACGCAAGCTGATGACTAGTTTGCCACGTCGCTATGTTTGGATTGATTAATACAGCCTCGACGCCTTCTTCACGGAGAGCTTTCATGGCCTGTGAACCCGAGTAATCAAACTCGCCGGCTTGGCCGATGGAAAGGCCACCACTGCCTACGACGACGACCTTTTTAACTCTTGGACGGTCGAGTTGTGGGAGGACTTTGGCAGATAGCTTCCGAGCTAGCTCTGAAGAGGAACTAAGGACATGTTCCCCATCTTTGGGCGTATATGAGCCAACGGCGGGTGCTGCGATTGCACGCAGAGGATTAGTGGGTGCAATGCGAGAACGGAGTTGGGTTGTAGAAAAAAGTCGGGCGGAAGGGTGACGAGTACGGACAAGACTGTTAAGAGACGGTAGCAAGCACGCTGTGGTCGGTATTCGTGTTATCAACATGGAGAGATGGAGAGATTTTGTCTGGGTGATTTTAGTGGTAAAGAGAAAAAACGAGGTCGCTGAGGTAACTACGACAATTCTCGATGTCAACAAGCTTTGAAAGGGAGAGGAAACTGAGGGAATGACTTACTCGTCGCGAGTGTTTTGAGTGAAGATCATATATGAGCTTAAAGCTCTTCCAACGATTTCAACTTTCAACAGTTGAACGATCAGTGGAGAAAGTGTGTGAACACAGTTTGCTTCTTTCGTACTCATCGCCGATTGGCTGCATCATCCGGCCCGGTCCATATCGATACCGGACGGGCGAGGTGAGCTTCAGTTTCTACAGCGACAGCAAAGACTCAGAATTGAAGCGGATAGACACAATCAACTACAGTCGTTGGAGCGATACATAAATATCTTACGCTACACCACCAACATAACGGTTTTCCATCACTATCTCGTCCCCCCGGTCCTCGCTCCCACTTTGCGCAAGTCCCGCGAACATGATCCCGCTCGCAGCACCCCCACCGTCACGGTGAGAAGTCGACGTGAAGCCAAGGGCTGTGTCGATGCCAATTCTATGTTCACCTTGAAGCTCTTGGGAATAAAGCCTTCGCAAGCTCAATATAAACCGAGGGACGAGGGTATAAACGGGCACGTATTCTGCCACCCCCAACAGTGTCCACCATCCATCCGCTGGCAGAGTTGTCACATAAGTGAACAAGTTTAGCAGTGCGTATATCACGACGCTATTCGAAATGATGTCCTGTTAGTCCAGTATTATAGGGCGCAAAATGTGAGCTAGACATACGCAAGGAAGTATACTGCGCCTTCCCTCGTGAGACGACCCATGTACCGGCTGAACTGGAGCTTTTCTGTCACCCTGAACATCTGGCGCGCCTCCAAAACAAATCGAAAAGCAAGGAGCAGACACATTGATGCACCGAGACTAAGCTGTGCAGCATCCATAACTTCAGAGAGAGTGAGGGAAACAGGTCTTGGCACGCAGAAAGAGAAATCAAGCGTCTGGCCGCCAGCGTCTATGCATTCGGGAAAATGGCACCTGGTTTGTTATTCGTATGCACGATTAAAATATTGTCTCACGAACCTGCGGGAATATCCTGAGCGCGGAGCATAATGCTAGCTACGAGGGCTATTACAATTTCCACGAAATATATTGGGAGGAGGGCAAACAAGATGAGCTTGGATCGGTCGTACAATACCCACACTCGGAGGATCATCACCACTGCGCAAACTAACGTCATTCAATTCTCCATAGTTGAAATTAAATCTTACAATCTGCAGCTGCAATCATAATCCAAAATGCCACAGCGCCACAAATGACGAGCAGGTTACCTTGGAATATGTTGAGCAAACAAACATTGGAAACACTGACGAATGCACTCACAACTATTTAAATGGAACGAGTTTCTCTAAATCATCATATCAGTGGAATACGAGGCATAAAAACATACGTCTGTCGGCGTATGAGTAATTTTGTCGCTACATCATCCACTGAATGAAGACCACTCACCTTATTAGCGAGGTGTGCAAAAGAACCACCAACTTTGATTAGGCTGTGTTAGTTTATAGAATGTTTCTAATTTGAAACATACTCAATACAAGAATTCTGATGGATCAATCAGAAATCAGCCATGTTCCAGGAAAAACGAACATACATAAGAGAACACATCCCACAATAACGAGCCTAAAGGTTCGGGTATTCATGTCTGGGAGCAGGAGCATCTCTCACATACGATACATACGAGAAAAAACAATGTAGACACCCATGTCCAGCGATTGCTCTGTGTCCGTATGAGAATGCGCAAGCGGCTTGAGAAATGTAATTACTGACCCAAATGTAATCTATCTGAGAAATAATGTAATCATGTCAAACGATTATGCATCGATCCAATATACGAGAGACATACCTCATCCGCCAAAGTGAGGGCTAACGGTGTCAAGCACACTTATCTCGAGGGGACGTCATCAGAGGTGTATAATTAACACTTACTGTAATCATATCCAACAGTAGTAAGGATAACAACTAAGACAATCGTAAGATCAGCAGACTGGTTACGATGGTAGAGGAGCGAGCAATGCGCATACGAATTGCATAATCATTTTGTTGAGTGGTTATGAGGGCCTGTTCCAGAACAGTAACCATGAACCCCGGGTGCCGTTATAATATGTTGCAAAATAGAGAAACACGAGAACGTTCACCACCATTCATCATAAGTATTCCAGCAACTCAGGGGTAGCCCGCCGACCCCCTTCGGACGCCCTGAATGACAGCTGAACCATGACAGCCCAAACCCCGGTTTTTCAAACTCGGCAGGCAAAATAAGTAGTACATACTAAGCGGCATTTAGCGTTCGTGGATCGGTTGCTTAGCTTCGTCGAGTGAACGATATGGCTGAATCCAATTGAATAATCCTGTGCTGCAGTCGACCGGTCACACGTGGCTGCGCGCTCCGGAGCCCAAAGGGGGATAATCGTGACTTCCTCCTCATTCCAAGCTACTATAGGTCCTCGGATTGGATTTGGATTTTGGATGTTGTTCACAGTCCCATAGCGCTTTTTTATTAGTCATCATGTTTCATTACCGCTTTTGGTAGTAACGTTGGTCGTACAGGGATATCCGACCACGATATTTATTTCGAGCCTAGCTACCTCCAAATCGCACCAGCGTTGCCATATTGCAACCACAGCCGAAGCTCCTGCCGTATCCCCGTGAAGAAATGTTGAACCCCACGCGTTTCCACGGCTTGCCTGTTCCCCTGTGTCATGTCGAATTTAGAATGTATCCACCAAATATAGCGGGCATCAAATGTTGAGAGTGAGACACACCCTCAGGTACTCGATGAAATACATCTCATGAAATTTGTCTAAATGGCACATAAACAAGGCCTGTGATAGCTAGTGGGAATACGGTGGCGAAAGCTATTTTTGCGCGGGTGCTTCTCGTCAGAGCCTGAGTCCGTTGGGCCCGGAGTAGGAAAAAAAAAATATTTCAGGGATTAGAGTTCAAAATATAAATTTCAGACCTTAGGAGAAACCATCAAAGTGTGTCATTATTCGGCGGTGTCACTAAACACGAGGACCGAAGCCAGTCAGTCGGTGTGGTATCCCGATGTCATCACATCAAAACCATCATGTGATCAGGGCAGAGCGACCCTCTGTTCATCTCCAGTACTATGCATCCATGTAATTTGAGGATGAAAAATAATAATCGTCGACCTAGAATAATCTTTATACCCTGATAAATCCAGATCCCTCATATGTGTGACCCTCACGCAGAAAGCAACCACATGGGCCACGTATATACCGGACACAAAAGATGAAGCCAGGCGCGCGCCTTTCAATACAGTTCAATTGGCACAGGCCACAGCACGCCCTGAAAGGCTGCGTACACTCGAGTCCGCCGACCATGTACCCACGTCTCTAGCGAGCGCCACTGGCACTGCGAGCCCCCATGTCTTCCATCATTATCTCATCTTCATGCCCAGGCCCTGCGTCATCTGCGAATAAGATCCTTCCCGGTATAGTGTCACGATGAGATGCTGATCTAAAGCCGAACGCTGTGTCGATGTCACTTCCACGCTTGCCTTCCAATTCGTGCGAATACACCTCCCGCAAATTCAAGATGAATCGGGGGACGAGCGCCAACGGGGGCACATATTGCACAACCGCCAGCTCTGTCCACCATTTGTCAGATGGAATATGTATCACATAACTGAGGAAGGCCAAGATCGCGTATGTGAGAATGCTACGATGCCAAATTGGTTCAGTGTCGTAAAAAAATTCGGGCGGAATGTAGACATACGCGAAACAGTAGATCAAACCTTCCCTTGTGAGAAGGCTCATGTAACGGCTGATCTGGAAACGATTTGTTACCCTGTACATTCGCAAAGATTCTCGGATGAAGCGAATGGCAAGGAACAGATACATCAGTGCGCTGAGAGAGAACTGTATGGAGTATACAACCACGGAAAGAACGGCAAACAGGGGTTCCGGTACGCATAACGAGAAACCAGGTACTTGGCCAACGGATCCTACATAATCGGAAGAATGAATTGTATCCTGTTGAGCATTGTGCATGGCCTGGAGTCGCGTTCCACATACCTAGGGGGTCATTCCGAGCTTGGAACATAAAGCAAGTAATCAGAGCTACGATGGCTTCCGCGGTGTAAACCGAAAGCAGGGCAGCAAGGACGAACTTTGATCGATTGTACAATGCCCACACGCGAAAGATCATTACTACTGTATTCACGAATGTCATTGATCTCTTTAGGATATGAAATAAACTCTCACAATCCGCAGCGCTGAGCATGACCCAGAAGGCTAACGAGCCGAGAATGACAAGAACGCGGCCTCGGGAACGCAGTCAAAGAGAGTAAGCATTTGAATGGCGTAGGAATGCTCACAACTGTTTCGATAAATTTAGCTGCTTTGAGTCGTCGAACACTGTCAGACAAGGCGTGGACACCTACACCTGTCAGAGGCTGAGCCTTAGGTATTCACATGCATCATCAGCGGAATGTGAATCACCGTTTGAGTCCCATGTAGGAAAGAACCACCGACTTCAACATGTTCGTGTAAGTTTATGAAGTACTTCAAATTTTAAATTTACCGAAGGCAAGAATTCTGACGGACTGATCAATGTCCGCTTTATGTATTGCAGGATAAATGGACATACATGACAGAACAGAGGCCACAATAGCGAGCCTGAAAATATACATTCATCATTAATGGAGCCTTATATAGCTAGAATCGAATACACACGAGAAAGAATAACGTGGATACACCTGTCCAGCGATTTTTCTGTGTTACATCAGAACTGGTGATTCACGAAAAGAACGTAATCTTTTACCCAAATGCGTTCCACCTGCAAAGGAAGAAAGAAAAGAGCCAATACAATCGGCATAATCAATTTGATGATTGCAAAACATACCTCGGTAGAGAGTGTGAGGACTTGGATAATCAGTACGAAGAAGCACATAAAGACAAATACAACTCACGATAATCGTACCCGACAGCAGTGACGATCACAACTAGGGGCGGTGCTAAGATCAGTAGACAGGGGCCAAAATCGACGGACATACGAGTCGCATAGTTGTTCTTCTGGACGGTTATGAGAACTTGTTGCGCAGCAGAAGCCATAAGTTTTAAGCACGAAGTGCACCGTGAGACCGCCGAAAGACGCGGGGGGCGATATTTATTCAGGAATAATGTGATGTAGAGGAACTTGCCGAGGCCTGAAACACAGAACGCTCAGTATTTGGGTCTTCGAATCGATTGACGCCACATTTCCGGATGAATAGTACTATGTAACTCAGGACGACGTTATGGCACAAACCTTATTATGGATCAAGAATTTCAGTGATTTTCATTTGATGAAGCAGCAATAGCAGTGGCCCTGAGTGACAAGCGTTGCAGTCGGCTCAACATACAAATGGGGCATGGACGAGCATTCCTAGCCTACCTCATAATAGGCCCAAACAGGATGCCATGCTCGTCCAAGTGCCGTTTTTTTTGATTCCATTTCTGTCCCGTTAGGGGAGACTCCCTAAGTAAGGACAATACTATGTAAATAGAGTAAAATGGACCTCCTGGGTCCTTGCCTTGTGAATGCGCCAGCGGCAGGGTTAAGGCCCCCATTGGTCCCGGCCATTCCCGCCGGGGGTTTTAGACGCCCAGGCTAAGTCTGCGGGTTCGACTGTTGTGTGTGCTATAGCGTGCGCGCTGCGTGGTATCGTGGGAAGAGCTGGAACCCGACCGCCGAAGCGATTGGATACGACGTGGGAGGAGGAGCGGAGACGAAAAGGAAGGAAGGGGGTTGATGGTGTCGGGTGTTTGGGATTTGGGTGCGTTGTGCGGAGTTGATGTCTTCTTCGTCCTGTTGTTCCCTCGCAGCTCCGGGCTGGCGGTCCGCGTCGTGTGGCAGGTAGATTTGATTATGCGATGATAGTTTAGTAGTCAGAGGTTGTAAGAGGGAGACGCCGTCTAGTGTGGAGGGGCGTTAGTTCATTCAGTCCACCAAGGGCTGAGTGCCGTTATTGTCAGCCCATTGATACCCTCCATGGATGCTGATGATACCCACGACAAGATACCCGTCATGCATAACGTATTTGCTGGAGGTGTCTTAAAAAAAAGACATAGCCCTGTAACAGCCCGCGGGAATCCACGATGTAAGTTTATCCATCCAATGAAGACCATAATAGAAACATGTAAAGTTGGACGCAAACCCGTCTCGAAGCCCTGACCGAAAAGCTACCGTTTGTCCCAAAGCACTGTTGATGATAATATGGCATTTAAAGTATGTGCAGCATACAGCATGCAGCATACGTCGACATATCTCGTTTAGGATATCTTTTCACACACATCGATCACTATGTGTTCTCAGTCGTTCCACTTATACGACTGAGGTATGCACCCTGCTTGACTACCCCGCAAGCAACCCATCTATTCGGGGTTGCGCCTCTGCATGCCACTGCTGCCTCTGTGGATTGGGAAACTCCCTCGATTGTGTTTAAGATGGGTGGCTGGCACCATGAACAGTCTCTGAAGGGCGACGGTAGGGGTAGTGGCAGTAGCCCCCTGATGAGAGCTCAAAATCATTTACCCAACCTGTTCCCCTTGTCTGCTCCGTACCCGTACTGTACATAACGGGGTGTCACCTCTCATGGCCAGACGGACGGGCATGCAGATAGACAGCCCGAGGAGCCTCCCTCGCATATGGACACTTTCGGCCACAGTCCCTCAATCTGTGCAGCCTCAGTTCACACTTTCGGGAATGTACTGTAGGCGAACTGAACTGATTATTGCTTTGCTGATACTGTATGTACAGTACACACTCATGTTATATCCCCACATTTTTAGCGGTGGAACCTATCCGGCTTGCGACTAGTCGATGAGAGCCCATACTCCCGTCCTGGGCCATGTGCTATCCAGAGGTAGTTTCCTTGATGAATGACAAGGCTTTTCGTTTGCAAGTGCTGTCATGTTTGGGTTGACCATGCCCAGCATCGATGCAACGCCTAGCAGTTATGTTAACGTCTGTATGCGGACCAAGACCATATACATGGACTCAACTCTAGCGCAATCCATCGATGCGAGTACGTATGTTGCTGAAGCAATGGCTCACCTATGTACTGCCATTTGTGCTGCTCCGAGGATATGCGAGCGAGATGGACCTAGCTCCATTGAGGCAACGTTTACGGGCAAAAACGTGGTTTTTTCAGTACTTAAGGTAAATCGCGATCTTTCGCAGTATTCCCAAGATTCGTTTTCAGTCTTCGTGATTTGTATTCGTGCATTAACCTGGCGCTGGTGCGACTCGATAGTTGCCAAACGTTTAAGGTGTATCAAACCAATCCCGCCCGGTGCTACAAAGCACAAGGGACCGCACGACCACAGCCTCGACGAGAAGGTTGTCCGTCTCTGCGAAGCGAAGTATGGTGCTAGATCATTTCCGTATCTTTCCTATCTGAGATGTGAAAACTGTGGCTACTTTTGCGCCTTGCCTCTCGGTACGTCGCCCTTTCAGGCCCAGCGTTTATTGGGACGCCGGCGAATTGCTCAAAGGCCATTTTCAGTAGGAGCACGAGACAAGTCACAGGTCCATGGCACGTACCCGCTGGACTATAGACGCTCCGGACGACGATCCGCTGGAGATTGAAGGATGCAAGTTTTCCGCTCACGATGATGGTGCGCCAATGGTGTGTAATCTCGTTCGTTCGGTGATGGGCCGGCACGTCCACATCGACTACTGCCGGGCGGATGACAAGGCGGAGTGTACCAGCAATGAGGAGCCCGAGCACCCTACAAATACGTAGCATGCCGACCCTGATGGACTGAAAGACGTGCTCTCGCGTGGTGAGCCGAGGTTTGAGTATCACTACATGGGCTGACGTATTCTCGGGACAGGGTTCAAGGACCCGTACTCAAAAGAAGAGCGAACCAACTTTATTAAATGATGCGATTCCTGAGATTGGAATTTGATGATTATCGGCAGAGGTACGTGAGTTTCTTTGCGACATTTTTTTGGTCGAACGAATGTCCCATTGGACTGATAGGACCTGAATACACTGCTAATCCTGGTGGCGTAGCTTTACCATCCTACTGCATCTTGCCTATTCTTCATGCGTTGTTAAACCCAAACACTGCCCTTGGCGGCTACGTCTTTCAAGACGATCATCAATTTGCTTGCAGGAACCGGGTAGTCATGTAACAAGCCTTTCATATGTGAGTCCGTTCATCTACATCTCGTATGGCGCAAGGTACTGAGTTGGTTCGGATAGGATTTTCGTCGCCGGTCAGTGGGTTTTACTCTGGTCGATATGTTGAGTAGGCTTACTTTCTCATTCAAATGCTCGGGTCTGATGTGGTCTGGTGATCGACAATTGCCCCCTAATATACCCGTGACCGCTCAAATCGCTGCTTCTGCAACCATTTATTATGACGCCGTTCTCTCGTCGCCGCACAGCTTCTGGACAGCACGTGCTGCAACCGTTGAGCAAACACAATAGGTTGTGGAACGAAACTGGAGCACAGAAAGGTGATTCTAACCCCCTTGTTTATTTTTCCGCCTGAAAGCCTGCCTTTGGTACAGACGTCCGGTTGTCATCTTACTATCGATGGGGATGCAGAATTGCCGACCATGTCGTGCGGGATTTGTGCCGCACGGCCGTCCGACTCGGGTAAGCATTGTCGTTCGTTCGTTCGTTTCGCCTCAGATGCCTTTTTTCATGCAGAAAACTGGTTTCGTTCTGCGCTGTATCATTTGGTCCGGACGCTTCGTCGACGTACCCGTGTCGTATGGCCGAGATCGCACGACGCGCAAAACAATGCACTTGTGGACCCACTTGCGCCAGCTAGTGCGATGATTGCTTCGTCCTACAGGAAAGCACACAGTGCGTACGTGTACCTCATGGTTTTTTTGGTGTATGCACCCTCACCATTTCTCAGTCTCTATCAGGTTCATCTCGCCAAGACATTCCTGGGTATTGCAGAGTCACTGTGAAAGTCAAAAGGGAGCTGATGCATTGAGTGATTGTTGCATGTGTGTATGTCCTGGTCATGTTTTGTCTGCTTTGTATATTTGCTATGGCTGGTATTGTACTAATGATGATATAGTATGTGCAATGCTAGACATACTTTTGGCTCATCATAATAGTGTTGATTTGGTAAACTTGTTGATCTTGTAGATGTATTTCCCCAATCCATGTTATTGGCCAGTCTCATCACCAAAACTGTATGAAAGTGACATGTCCTTACTCAGTGTATCTGACTGTACATATCACAAAACTACCTAGTTTACTTTACAAAGCAATTTGAGCCACTGAAACCATTGGTGATGATTGCACACTAATTGCCACCATTCTTGGCTATGAAAAAATCAATGATGAAAGTTACAAAGATAATATGCTGGGAAACTATCTCCATAAGGAGCTGGCACATTTTTGCTTTGTCCTCAGAGTCATGTTGGAAGTTAAACTCTTTCAAAGCCTTGTCAACTCTGGCTGACATACCAGATGTCTTGTATTCCTTTGCTGCTATAACAAACAGTTCTTCAATGTTCTGTTGCCTAAGAAAAAAAGTGTGCTCTAAGATGAGAACAGTGTCTATACATATATTGAGTGTCAGAAAAAACTTATAAAACACTTAAATAAACAGTACCAACACCTATCTTTAATGCTTGTTTCCACCCATTGAAAGGAAGCTATATTCTCAGAAAGTTAGAGTATTGACTAGATCAACCATCAATCATACCCATGATCTCTTTCTAAGTAATTCTTGATCAACCTCAATTGCCTAATTGTTAGACAGAGCTAGTATGAGATAGACAAAATGTAAGAGTGAACATACCTACAAACCTTGATATGTGTAATCTTAAAGAATAAAGTTCAACTATGTCTATATAATTCTGATGAAATTGTGTAACATACTGTCTATGGAAGGAAGAAGAGATCAACAATTGATGATAACACAAGAAAAGTTATATTCTTACAGTCTAACAATATTGGTGAGAATTGGAAAGAAATGAATATTAAATATTGTGACTTACATCTTATATAAAACATAAATTTAGTCACAATGGACAAAAGAAATTGTGATAAAAGAGAATACATGATGAGTTTATATTATGTATATCTATTAGAGAAGAAAGCACTTACAGTCTAAGTATAAATAAGGATTTGCATAAATATATGGTAATTAATACTCTTATGAATTCCCAGTGAGGATCTAGACCACTTACCTTCTACAAATGAGAATGCAAGAGAGAGACAAGGATGAGCACTCCTGTGAATTCCCCAATGAAAATCAAACCACTTACCTTCTACAAATGAGAGTGCAAGAGAGAGAGAAGGATGAGCACTCCTGTGAATTCCCCAATGAGGACCAGACCACTCACATCCTATAGTACATATCATTAGATATTGTATTACTAAAAATGAAAAAACACTCCTACCAGAGTGTATGGAAACCATTCCTGGATCTGACTAATTAATCTCCTTTGCTCTTTACCCCCAAATTGTGAGTTTGAGCCATGTTTCTGAATAACAGTTGATACTGGCTCACTACAAATGTAACAAAGTTTCATTGTTAGTATCATTCAAATCATTTATCAAACTACCAGCACCCACACTTCAATAGCATACTTAACAGAGACCATTATGTTGGAATGCTGAGTGGTGGCAAGTAACATCTCCATAGCTTCCTTATTCAAGACTACCACAGTCTTCTCTATCAGAATCTGCCATCCATCTTCAGATTTGTCCATGTCTCAATAAAAAATATTGTTAATGGAGCTACAGTCAACAAGATAATTATTCATACTTTGTAAATCCACACATTCTTTAGGAGGATACTTTTTGGCTTTCAATTTCCTCCATGCAGTGTTGTTTCCTAGCATCTTGTCCACACCCTTCTTGACCCTAGCTAGCAGTGCTTCTCAGGGTAGCTCCCTTTCTTCTGGTTTGAGCTTACTATGTGCTACTGCCTTTAGTGCATCACATTTTGTGAACACAACCACCATGAGTACTACAGTTGGATGGTTATCAGAATAAGACAAGTGTACAGTAGGTAGATCACACCTACCACTTCCTGTATTGCATTCATTGAAAAACTTCTCCTCAGCAGCCAACACAGCCCAGTGGTACTGGTCCATCAGGATGCAATATCTGTTTAGCAAGAAATGTTTTAGTGTGCTCAAAAAGTCGAGCATACACCTTTGTTAATGATTATTGCTCGACCCTGAAACTTTCTTGCTTGTCTGCATCAATATCTCTATGATCACACTGGACTCTGGGATGAATATCTTGATCTGGAAAGATGCATCTATGCACACAAATGGATATCACTCGCAATAGCCCTGTGTACACACGAGGATTCGGCATTTTCAACAAGCATTTGCGTCGACATGGATTCATAACATGAACGAATCGTATTGTGACCATCTCGAAAAACCTGATTGAAACAAACCTACTCGAACAAAAGAGAGACAGCTTAGCGCCTGTTAGTTTGAAGAAACCGGTTTTGTCGTGAGCAAGGACGCGTGTGAGATTCTTCCACCTGCCGATGATGCGAAAACATGACGCCTTTTCCTGCCAACAGCACTCTATCGCGCCAATAGACCCACCACGAAACCTTTTCGTACGTCCATCAGCAATGTATTGCCGTCTCATTTTCATTCGGATCTCCCGCAGACAGATCGTGTCTGCGACACGATGGCCACATCATCTCGAATAAAAAGAAATGCTGGCTCGGCGTGCTCCCCACGGTGTTTTTCCCAGTAAATAAAGGCTGCCAAGTTCACGACAACGCAAAAATGCCCGGTCATGGTGAAGTGGCAGGTTGCAGGTTGCGGGACTGACGACTCGGCATGATTGGCATGGTTAGATTAAAGACTTGACAAGACTAGTTCACCGATACCGCTCAACAAGCTCTCGTGGATGTCGCATTTCCAGCCAAGAAACTTGTACTCAGAGGAGCCAGGCGCTGTGCACTACCACGCCTGAGAACTATGCGGAGAGAACTGCCGAATCCAGTACGAGCACATGAGTCATTCTCAGACACCAAGAAACGTCGAGTCAGTGGGACTGCGCAAAGATCAAAACGAAGCAGCATCACTGTGCGAAACCTACTGACACGCGCCATCACTCCCCACTATGCGCTTCACCATCCGAGTGCCACAGGCATGTTTTCGATCTCTCGCTAGCCCCACATCGCTGTGGACGCACGTCTGGACTGACTGCCTACCTCTTAGGTAGACGAGGCTGATGATATCCGCCAACGTGCCCTACAAACTGGCCCAGAAGAGACACGGCCCATCCAACACTGTAAGCCTCCCTTTCCCTGCAACGTTACTTAACCCTTCACGCTTCCTAGTTATTCGCATCCTTTCGTTGTGGCCCGGATTATCACATGTTGCTGTTGACGATACGAATACCATCTTTGGCATATGCCTGGTTAGATTGTAAGTCGGACCACGTCCAATTCTTATAGACGCGTTTGGTTCATGGTGTTGATCTAGAAAAGAAGACGTTGTAGACGCGAAACATGCACACGTAAGTGTCCTGTCGGTGCTCCCTGCATATCAAGGACAAGGATTCGGCCGTCAACTACTCACGGCGTCCCGTCAGTTGTTCCTATAATGCCACATGTCCACCAGCTGACCATCACGGTCAGTGGAATCTGCGAGGACGCTCTTTCGGGTTTCGCAGGTTACCTTGCACGTGCGCAAGTCGAACGAACCTGCGATTAGACTGTACACGTCGCTCAAATTTCACACGACGACGACGAAACCTGGGTATTGTAAGCCGGTCTTAGTAGTTACGCAATAAACTCGACTGATCGGCTGTCATACCGTAGACCCAGACGGTGAGGATGGGTTAGCTATGACTCTCGTGTTTTAGGATAGCGTAGACTTGATGTTTTCCAAACTGGTGCGCATCGTATTTAGTGCGAGTAGCCTCAGCTTAGCCCGGGGTTCAGTTGAGCAGATTTACGTCGTGTTCCCGTGTCCCCGAATTCTGTCTGTCGTCGTACTCGCAGGGTCTCGCAGATAGTCTGCGTTCGTAGCCCTGCTGACAATCGTTTCGGATCTCGTCGAAAAGTTTCGCAGTCAAAGCCACCGAGCAAAAGAAAAGACACATTCGGAATAGCTCGACTCCCATACCGGTCACAGAGTTGTGCATCATCGAAGTTTCGTCGTCCGACACATCAGGTCATTTGATGGATATCTACCACCCCGTTCCCCATTTACCATGGCAACCATCAGTCCTTCGTTCATTTCCACTCGATTACCCTCGGCGGGGTGGGGAATGATAAGATGCCTCTGGCCCGACCCGAACCCTGGTACCTCGTCCGGCCCCCAAGCCACCTATACATACGCTGCTCTGCTATCGCAGGACCGACCCAATGTCACTCTTCACTTCGTATCACCGAGTTCCACGCCCCTGTGACATTGAATAAGCACCTAGGCAAGATTTATGGTAATTTTTTACTCTACTTTTCCAGGTTAACAGAACTGCGACTCGCCCCACGGAAGTGATGGGATTCACTACCCATGTGACTGTCGCGGTCATTTCCGAGGGCGCAATGGACACAGCTATCTCCCTCAAAACGCGAACCAAGAGGGCACGCTCGAATTTGTGCGATCGTATTGCAAGCAATGAAGGCACGTATGTATGAGTATGCCAACACAAATGATGACTAAGAAAGTGGGCCACGTCCAGTCGAACCAGCTAAAAATCAGTGGTCAAGCAGTTCCCGTAACACAAGGCCGGTTTGCGCCGCATTGAAACCTTGATTTTCTGGGGTTGTGACCGCAAGAAACATTTGAGCGATGGGAGTGGAGCGACGCCACTGTTTTTGATAGAGAGTGAGAAACAAACCCATCGTTTGCCGTTGGAAAGACTACGAGACAGCTGAGGTGAGAACGGTTCCTGCTCGTTGACGTTACACGTGTAACGTCGAGCGCGATCAAATCAAACAGTGTTCAACTCCTGAAATGAACGGCGTGTGTGAGTCCCGCTAGATGAGACACACGCCATTATTCAACACCGCGGAGGGCTCTGTCAGGGAACGGGTGCGACAGTCATGGTGTGCATCGATTTCTCAGTAAAATGTCAGAGAAGAAGTGACGGCGTTGATGGCAAGGGTCAGTTCATGGTGGACGTCTTCGTCGTTTGTCGGCAGTCGACGATGCAAAGCATTATTCGGCTAGCTGACAGCCAACTATCGGACCGTCCCAGAGTCAGAGTTTGCGATCACATCGTACCCGCCAGATGATACGAGTTGGATGGTGCGGCGCTGCTTAGTCATTGCTGAAGCCTTCGACCAGAGCGTAGAGCTTGTCGATGGTGACTTCCATTTGCTCATCCTTGGGCCCTTCTGGGCGCTGCGGAGCGAAAGGACCTGTAATTCTGTCCTGGTAAGTGCAAATAAATTCTTCTTTATCATTCAACATTAGTGAACGCTCAGATCGAATGTGCTGAGCGGTGAGCATTCTGGCACAAGCAAGGAGAGACCGACCGGATCACGGGTTGGTCTTTCATTTCGGGTTTTCACGCCAGGGTTGTGCTCCACATGACGAGGGAATTCTGCGACCAGAAACCAAGATCGAGCTTGCATTCTGATATATCTACAGCCTATTCCACTCCTTGGGAGTGAATATCACCATTGCAAGCCCTTCACGGAGGCGGAGCTGCGGGCAATGCAACATTCGCCCCTGTTACCACATGACCCGCGTCATCCGAGTTCTCCGCAAGTCACATCTCATTAAACACGCCTAATCTATCACGACCGCTATACTGCCTTTCTGTACTCGTTCGATGGGATTCATCATAAACGCGTGGCACCCCTCCATTCTAGAACCCATCGTTATCCCATCATTGCCATCGTTTGCCACGGGACTCACAAGTCCTGCCCTCTGTGGTGATCTCGGGTCTGGGCATCCGGTGATTTCTCGGCTCTGAGTAGGCGTCCACATCTATCTCTGATCCCTCGGGTCCCATCAAACAAACACAAGTTCGGGTCGACCCGCGGCGAACTCAACTCCGTCGTCACTAATGACATGCTCAGACAAGTGCTTTTGATTGCGATTCTCATCTCCGATCGACCGAGGGCTAACGCGTATGCGATCGATAGGTCACCGAGTCACCTCGATCAAGAGGAGAGGTCTTTCATCATGTACGTGTTGCCAGCTACGTGACGTGTTTAAGAATCACAGTCGGGCGAGAGGACTACGTGACCGCTGGGAGATGAACGTGGGCGCCGGTACTACCCGCCGACCTCTGACTTCGTCTTCGACAAGTCCATCAATCCGATGGGTTTGCAAAACTTAATTATCGTGACCAAGGCGGGTCCTTCGGACGAACTATGCCGATGAAAATTTGCTGAAACAATCTATTTGAGAAGGAATAGCACCTCATCTGGTAGCACCTCGTCTGTCCATTCTTCACTCGTTTTGACTGTCTGATTGTCCACGAATGGGGTTGCGTTGTTCATGTGTTACATGATGATGTGTGATTATAGCAGGGTGTATCATGTCCGCAAGGTCCGATCGGCTACTTCTGGACTTCCTTGCCTGTCTCGGCGCGCTAGACGCCAATATGGCTATGACTGGCCATCTCGTATCTGGCAATGACGGCAACCTCACCTAGTTTGCTGTACTGAGGAAGAGGGGACCAACTGAAGAAGATGGCAGAGGGGTGGCGAACGAGTGTACCACAACGGGTTTGGGTGGTGAACACGGCCCAACGGCGCTACGATGGCCCTCCGGAGCTCCCATCACCGCTCGCCCACCTCCTTTGTTCCCACTCCTTTACCTCACCCTTCGGGAACAGAAAAAGGAAAAGAAAGGTCGCTATTCCAGCTACTGAGCAACGTGCGTCATACTCACTCCATTGGGACGGATCTGCCCACGATAAGGTGTCCCCCAGTTGATTCAAGTGTTGAATTGAACGAAACGCGATGAAAACGCAGCTCGGGCAGTTTCAAACAAGGTAGATCCATCGTTGGGACGTGTTATCTCCATGGCGTTTTCGTCTATATCATGTTCGGCTTGTGGATGAGATGGGATCGTGATGTCGCTGTGTGCGGATCGCTCTCGTGGAGGGGTGCAACCCCCGACTGTGATCGAGACATCATCGTTTCTGCGGACGAGCCTAGCGCACCGAGTGCCTTGTCCCCTCTCCTGTTAAACACCATTATCTTGCAGAGCTACCACTGTTCGTCGACATGAAGCAAAAAGTAGACTTGCCTTGCAACTTTGTCACCTCCACAAACATGAGCGTGATCCTCGGTCATGTTCGTCGCTATCACTGTTGCAGCGCCAGCGATTTCCGAGTTCCAATAGGCTGATTCCAAAGCAGTTGACTCTTCGAGGGAGTCACAAACTGCGTTCACGCACACGCTCCGTCTTGCCATCAATTATGTAATCCAATGACGACACGCCCGACTGAGTGGATATTTATCGTGTCAATATTTCGCCTAAAAGAATCAAGCTGACCATCACCACACATAAATATTTGACATTTTGTATATGATATTGAAACTGGGCTGGTAGGGTATGAGTAAGACCTGTGAGAATAGAGCCTGCCTTGGTAAACTCTTGGAGAAATTGTATAGATGTCATGTGATGTCGAGTTGGGTTTCGGGTGGTCGATGCCACGGTATCATAAACACATTATGTCAGATGGGTACTGGGGTGCCAGTGTTGACTAACTAGATATGTTCCAGGTCATCGTTCGACATCTGAGAAAAAATATCAAAACTGTACTATCTTGTAATGTTGGGCAAGTCTCATGCGTTGATATCAAGGAGTCATAAACATAAACAAATTATGTCAGTTCCAGTTGCCGTTGATCCCAATGCCGATGCCAGTGGAGGACCTATTGCTGAAGTCAAAAATCACGCTCTCAAGAGTACCAAGTAAGGGCGGCGTTCCGGGATGACATGACAGGCACGCAAAGGCTTGCCGTGTAGGCCGAGGGTGTCGTCGAGGGTGTGAGTACGGGAGGATTTCCGTTTTGTGAGAGTCATTAGACGCTTGGTGCAATACTCTCTGCAGGCGAGACCGTGCGGTTTGGCGAGTTCCCAGGTGAAGCCGACGAAGGTGGACGTGTCTGAGAACAGAATGTCTTTGGATGGTTCCTAGGGAATGCCCAGCTTGTTAGAGATGCGGTCGATGTCGTCAAAATTGTAGCAGTGCTTGGAGTCTGATGCAGGGCGTGGGGCCAGGGAGGAGAGGTCGGCAAGCGGGTACGAGAAATCCATGTTCTTTGGTCCTGCCATCAGGAAGAGGGGCACCGGCGAACCAATGCCTGCCGCATTGGTGGGTGGGGCCAGGACTGGGCGATATGCGCTTGGCAATGGCAGTGCGGTGGGTGTTGAACTAGTGTAGGGAAGACCTGGGACACGAAGAAAAAGGTGGTTATCAAGGATGGTGCCAATTCCCGCAGCATTATGTAGGCCCCTGCGCTGGCAATCATTCCGTACACGCCGCCAGATGGGACAAACCCGAAGCGGAAGGAGGTGTCTATGGCAAAGAGTGAATCAGATAAACGCACGACGAGTGACAACCATTGGGAGGGGTGAAGAAGGACTGTGTGACAGGCTTCAGCGACATCCCGAACTGCACCCCGCGAACTCCGGGGGGGGAGATAACCGTGCGTGAGGGATGTTATAAAGGTATTATAAAAGGTAGGGAAATTGTCTGGGTTAGATTTAGCATTAATAGAGGAGACAGGATACGGTGGATGCGGGAACGAAAGGTCTTGTACGAGGCAGAATTTGCCTGGCTTGCCTGGTCTAGGCACTTAGAGATAATGGGGAAGTTTGAAATGAACCGACGGCTGATTCTATTTCAGACTGTGAAGAAGGACCTAGTTTAATATCGTCGAAGATGCTATGGTACGTATGGATAGTAAAATTATTCAGAGTGGAGGAAGAGTGGGAGAGAGGGGGGAGACCGACAGAGAAGCCATGAAGGAGTCCACATGCGAGTGAGGGGTATCGGGCAGAGAGGTTTGCCTCCCGGAGGCGTCGTGCCCGTGCAAGCGGGTTGTATGGCGTGAGAGCAGCTCTGGGCTCCATGGTCTCGCTTGCCGCATCCGGAGCAATCATGTTTGGCTAAACGATGAGGGTGAGCGCATCCTTTGGGACGCTACCAGTCAGAGCACAGGGTGTCGCCGTTGGGGTCAACCAAGGTACCGTCTGTTGTACGATGCGCATAGGCTGGCGTGCCGTCCCACAATTTGGGGTTTTTGCACTCCCGGACACGGTGCGGATGTCGGCCAAAGCAACAGGGGAAGGCTGACCGGGGAGGAGGAAGGCCGTTGGGGTCTGAGGGTTGGCGAAAGGACTTCGGGGGCGGGCATTAGCCGAAGATGAACCCGAGGTTTGTCGAAACCGCTGTGCGGGGGGGAAGCGGAGCGCGACTTGCGTCTCCGGCCATATAGTGGTGCGGATCCCAAGACATGGGATCGACACGAACGACGCGAGCGTGAAGGAGAGGAATGCTGGTCTGCTAGGCTGAAAACCTGGGCGGGGACGCAGGCCGGCGCGGAATGTGGGAAAGAAGAGAGCGTGTCACAGTGGTGCGGAGGGATCGTCCGGGGCACCGGTGGTGAGGGTGTCAAAGATGGGTGTGGTGGAGAGAGAAGGGAAGGGCGAGGGCGAGGGCGAGGGCGAAGGGTGAGTTGATAGACTATTAAGGAAAAAAGCAGGCACAGACCTGTCGTGACAACTGTGCTTGAATTGACCTCGAAAAAAGCAATGCTTTGTTGATGAGTGCGATGTTGAAGACGTCCTGAGGGGCGTACTTCAGGTCGTCGTGCCATTGGCGGCGGACTCGCCATGTTCAGCGATGCACATTGGGTGTTTTTTCAGGTCCCAGAAAAAGGCGCCGATGGCCGTGATGTGTTCGTCGGGCCAGGAAGATTTCCAAAGGCGGTGAAGGAAATGAATCCTTAGCATGGAGAAAGTCGTGGAAAGGGAGTTCATGGTCTGCCTTTGCGTTGGGGAGGCGTTGTAGCAGTGCCCAGAGTATCCTATCCTCTGGCTGGGATCGCTGGAACTTCACTGCTTCAAGACATCCATCCATGGAAAAATACCAGAGTTCGACAAATTCAAAGTTGGCGAGTCTCTGGAGAGCATATTGCGATGGGCTCCACGTCGTAGAGCATCAAAGTATATACAGTAAACCCATTTAGGTCATCTTTTCGCTTATCCGTTTAGAACTCGGACGCGCTCTCTTACTTGTCCGACTGGGGTATGCGTTCTTCACTCTCGTTACACTCTAACTAACTCACTGTTAGTCTAATATTTATCACGTTAGAGCCTGATGCTGTGTGAGCACGAGGTCGCGAATCCACGGCTTTCAAGGGATAAAAAGCTTTATTGCACGAGTAATCGCATCATATCTGCACTACCCGGCATCGACATGTAGTGAAGGACAAAAAAAGGCACCAACACGCTGAGCAGGCAAGGAGCAGGAATGTAACAATGATGCACACTGCAAAAAAGAAAGATAAACCTCGTTTGGGGTCATTTTTAATTGGACGAGGACGAGGATAAAAGACCATGGTACTTTTTCAGCCCTCTGAGAGGGGATAGACATTCAAAGTATCACATATCGGGTTGCAGGGGCATCACTTGGCCGCCCTTCGCGGCCGTGGGCGAGAAGGTATGCCAACGGTCATTGAAACGAACATCCAATGGTCGGCCACCATACATGTATTGCTGGAACTTGGCTGTTGGGAGATAAAAATTACTGTCCCCGGGAATATAAACCGATACATACCAATGGCTGTCTCCGCTTCCGGGATTTGAGCAAACTGGACAACCCCACACCCCTTGGACCTTGTCCCATCAAACAGGATTTCTGCAAGCTCGACCTGTCCCGTTGTCTCAAACAACTCGACTAGATCTTCATTGGTGGTTGACCACGGTAGCTAGTATAGTTTAAACACACATCCTCGCAGTTGCACGACTAATCTGAGAACTCACATTGCGAACCATGATTTGTTGGCTGGGTTCAGGTTCTACGTAGCCATAGCCCCCACCACCATAACTAGCCCCATAATTGTCCATACGGAGACCACCATGACCACCGGGTTGATCTGGGCCTGGGTAGTCCGCATAGATATCTTGGCTTGAAAAATCACGGCCGGATCCTTGAGCATATCCGCCCCTAAAGCCACCACGGAAGCCACCTCGCAGACCACCACGTAGGCCACGGCCACCCCCAAAGCCACGGAGTCCACCACGGAATGCGCCCGGGCCGGACAGACCAGCATAACGGTCCTAAATGTATGTATGATGGGCAAGGTGACCGAGACAATGAATGAATGTATTTACCTCACGGACTTCAAGTGTACGACCATACCAATCAAACCCATTGTACATGCCTGTAACAATGCTCAGAAAATAAACAACATAAATAGATAAGGCGCACTAATAGCTTGCTGGGCATCCTTTTGGGTTTCAAAAACTACAGTACCGGAGCCTTTGGGGCGACCGTCAGCACCAATGTTGATGTCAGCACGAATAATATTCCCGGCAGCTCGGAACAAATCTTTCAAGTCCTGCCAACCTGCTTGGTAGGGTAACTGTCTGGAATGTAAGTAGAAACTAGAATGAAACAGCGTCTGACTGACATTGCCAACATAAAGCTGATTGCCTGGATTTTGATGCGTGCCAAAGTAATTGTGATGAGGAGGACGTGGAGGCGGTTGAGCATGAAGCCCTTGTCCAGCCATCGCCATACCAATTTTGCCAGGAACAGGAGTAGCACCAAATCGCGATTCATTTTCCCGATCCTAGGCTATGCATTAACTGACAGCATATATAACAAATCTAGTAACGTACCTCGCGGATGAATACCGGACGACCCAGAAGAGGCACTTCTGAGAGCTCGCGGATCGCTCTCTGTGCGTCCTCTGGAGATGCGAACTCGACAATACTGTATCATTTATGAGTGGAAGAAAATTTAAGCCAACCAAAGAACATACCCGCATCCTTTGGAAACCCCCGTTGGTGTGATTAGTACTTCGGCGAAGAGGACCTCCCCAGCTATGTAACCCCAAAAGAAAACTCCCATCAATATCCTCTCGAATCATTCCAACCATCCAACAATGGCGAAACTGGCAAGAAAGAATGGCAAAAAGCCAACGCCGGCACAGCCACCTCCACTCTCCCTCATCAGCTCACACTCGCACAAAAGCCACCCCTGCCTTTTCTAAGAGCGAGCCTCAGCAGAACGGATTTGGGCGAGCGGCAATCGACGCAATGTCGTCTCCCCCCTTCCCCACGCAAAGAAAAAATATCTAATCTGAGATTCCCCCACCCACCTCCCCTCATAAATTCCATAAGGTCGCGGTACTTGACGTCATAGCTGAGATTTCCAACGTAAACTCGGTTTTCTCTCTTGCTAATCTTGGCAAACTCGACTGCTTCTTCATGATCAGCGTTCATGGGACCACCGAGTGAGCGGGCAAATGGGTCGGTAGGCTTGCGATCACGACTGTGCGAGCGAGTACGAGATGGGCTCCGCGAGCGGGTGCGAGACCGCGAACGCCGGGAGTGTCTACGGTCACGAGGCGATGTAGAACGCCTTCTCGGTGACCTAGACCGGGTACGACTACGAGAGCGTTTTCGGCGCTGTACGTGGAACGCCCATTAAACGCAGCAAGTATATTACAGTAAAAAAACTGACCTCGCCGTTGCGCCTCTCATCTGGCTCCCAGTGGTCAGTACGCCGACTACGACCTGCGATCCAACTCTAATTCAACAAAAAATCGACAACAAAAAAGAGGGGTAAGAAGT
>JBBPKO010000172.1:13555-26291 GCA_038089295.1 Xerocomus amazonicus
GTATCCTTACCTACCAAGGATGTGTCTATATTTCTGATGACCTTTCTTTCTGATGAGCTGTTGTTGCTCGTTCCCATGATCATGCCACCACTAGTCATCTGGGCATACTTAAGACCCATCAGATGGTCACCTCCAAATTCTAGTAGTCTGGTTTCACTGTCTTTATTTGTAATTATATTGCTGATTGCGCTATATGCCAACAGACTAAAGTGAACACCCATCTGACTGTCTCCTCTCTTTCTCTGATCTCATTCTTCACTTCCCATCTCTTCCAACAAATCTCCTGTGATTTGATCACAGACCTCCCTCTCTCTGATGGTTTTGATTCCCTTTTGGTTGTGGTCGACCATGGCCTTACTAAGAGGGTGATTCTATATCCCATGAAGAAAACAGCAATGGCTGAGAACATTGCTGCTCTTTTCTTTAAGAAAGTCTATCCACACTTCAGCTTATATGATAAAATCATTTCTGACAGAGACCCCCAATCTGCCTCTATATTTGCAAAGAAGTTAGGATAAATCCTCAGATACAACCTCTCCCTCTCAACCACTTATCATTCTCAAACTGATGGAGAGACTAAACAAGTAAATCAAGAAGTTGAGACATATCTACAATTCTACTACGGAAACAACCCCACCTCATAGGTAGAAAACATTATGTTTACAGAATTTACATATAACCACTGCCTCCACTCTATCACTAACAAATCCCTCTTCTTTCTCATGATGAGCTATGAATCTCATTCTTTCCCTTCAGTCATTGCTGAAACAGACCTTCCTACAGTTGAAGAATAACTTTGGCTCCTTATCTTTGCAAGAGATGAAGCCCTTGTAGCACACACTTTAGCCCAACAAGTTATGAAGAACTGAACAACAAAGAAATTCACACTATTCCAGAAAGGAGAAAGAGTGTGGTTAGAAGCACAGAACTTGAGACACTCCATTCAAAACCCCAAGTTCACACCAAAACAGGAAGGACCTTTTGTCATCACTCAGGTCTACTCCCTATTATCCCATAGACCCTGACTCCCACAAACATGGAAAATTCACCCAGTCTTCTACACCTCCCTTTTATTGCCCTATTGCAAAAATAATGTATATGGCAAGAACTTTCCAAAACCACCCCCTGACTTAATTGCTTCTGAAGAACAATTTGAAGTGGAACAGATATTGAAACATCAAGATACCTCTTGAAACCATTTCTATCTGATCCAATGGAAGGGATATCCACTAGAAGATGACTCATGGGAACTGAAGTGGAATCTAAAAAATGCAAAGAAGGTCCTGGAGACCTATAAGAAAGCCCACTCAAAGACATTCCCCTCTAACATCTGATCACTTCATAAAACATGACCTCCCTGTACTCTTCTCTCCTGACCCCATTCAAAATCCACTCAGTCACTCACCTCCCACTTGCTGATTTCCAAGTTCCCCTTGAAGAAGACTCATTTGAGCTTGTCATTTCCTACCTTGAAGATTCCCATCTCTCCATTTCCTTTGAACTCTTTTTAGAAGAAGACTCTGCCCTTGGGCTTCTGCTCAAGGTTTACAACCAATATGCTGTGATACATACATTAGTGCATATTTTCGAACAAGACCCCATTCTCCCACAAGACTTTCCTGCCATTTTCTCTACCCTCTCTGTCAGATTGGCTACTCTTCAATGCAACTTAGTGGCAGCTATGTACCAGCTCAATATGTCAGAGCTACTAGATAGTATCAATATATCCCTCCAATGTAGAGCCAGAGCCCTTTGTAATGAAGACAGCTCTCAATGATCCATCTCTCCTTCTCTCATCCCCATTCCTCCTCCACTGCTATCTACTCTATCTACCGACTCTACTTCTCTAATCCCAAATAAAGGAGCCACCTTCATGTAGACTATGAACTAGATTGAACAAGCTCACATCGTTGAGCAGCTATAGACTTAGACCAGACCTTCTCTCTTATCTGAGTATCCCTGATACTGAGATGCATGTTTTGTATGTCATCACCTTGGACACTTGAAAAGAGATTGTGAAGAATATACATGTCCCCATTGCCTTCAACAAGCATCAGGACATCTACCCTTGCTCTATCCAAATAATCATGAATACATATATATGCCTAAGATGTCATCATCGAGCCCCAGGTCATGGCCCCACATTTTGCCCAACTACAAGATGATCCTCTGCAAAATTGATTTCTTCTTCTTCTTCTTCCTCTCACTACAGTTGTCAAACCTCTTGATTGAATACTTCTTCCTCCAAGAATTCATACCATCCTGCTCTACAACAAATCATTGATATAATGGCAGAATCGGTTCTCTCCACCATTCAAGAGATGACAGAGCTTATCACCCAGACAACCCAAGTCATTCAATTACAACTAGATCATTTTAACATGAGGATTGAAGAATTAGAATGTGAACCAAGTCCTACCCCATCTAATCAAGTGGATGCTGGCTAGGGTATACTAGCTTGAACAAACAATGAGCCTACTCTTGTTGGTTCATCCATCTTATCCACCATTTCTTCTCTTCCATCTTCTACTATTACCACAACATTCATCGACTATGTTACCTCACCCAATATAGACTCAACTGACTATGATGATCCCTATATGGAAAACATGTATGCCAACATGACTGGTTTTCCCAGTTATAATCATGCATAATTATATTGTAAGTCAGTGACTTCCACTATACTAAGGGGGTAATGTTATGTTTTATTCTTTTTCCACTTCTTTTCCCTTCAACCATCTCTCTCTTGATTTTCCTTCTTCATTGACTTGATAATTTTTCTATTATCTTGATGCAATTTCTCAAGACTTGGACACTATTCCCTTTCTAGGCTTCACTCTCTGAAGACCTCATGTTCCCCTTCAATTTCTCTCAATTGATGATTGCTATGATACCTTAGCTATGACTTGTCATGACTTGTAGTGAGTCATTCCGCAGTAGACACAGCTTGGTCTATGCATCCACTAGATACTTACTTAGACCAGCATATTATACTAGTATTCTCTAAGCTAGATCTCCCTTGTGTTCTTTGATACCTTCATCAATCAATACACTGGTTTCTTCAGCTCTCTGCTCACCAGTTTGTCTGAATGACTCACTTCACTGATACCTTCTTCTAGAAGGCCAAAGACTTAGACTGTAAGTCCTCCAACTTGTAAGGCATTGATATCTTCTGTTCAAAGGCCAAGACTCTTATCAAGGGCTACACTTGTCCCTGCCTGGGCCAAGCATAACAGAGACCTTAAGTGAGAAAAACTAGAATAACATTGGATTGTGTAGAACTGGCTTGGAAACTATAATACATACATCAGATTTATGTACTATGACCATTGGGGCATAGACCCCCTTAGTCATCTACTGTGGGAGATGAGTAAGTGACTATAGAGAGACACTTTGAGGTAATACAAGAAATGTTGGAGAATGGAGAACACAAGGCAGATGAAGAGAGCATTGTCTAGAAAGGAAAAGGATGTCCATTAGAAAGACAAGAGAGAACATAAAATATTCAATGAAAACAAAAAGATATATAACAATTAGTCCCTCTTATCTTTCTTGCTGACTGATGTCTAATGCTTCCAGCCAATGGCTATATTAGCTCATGTATGACTCCTCAAACTATAGTTAGGTAGCCAATAGCATTTACTTCTCATTATTGATTTGAACCTTAATTAATATAGCATAGCATGATCTGTGTGTAGATAGCTGTAATATAAATACTGGGTGTGCAACAACTGGAATTCCCAGTCTTGTTCACTTGGGTATTATCTGGGATTTTAAAACTAGGCCACTATAAATCTAACATAGACCCTATCTACTATCCTTGCTCCAGCTATCATTTGGTAGTTGGTGTTTTGTCTGTTACTGTTGTTCTACCACAGTTCCATCTCTGTGGTTTCTCTATCTTGTTTCACTTAGGGTCAGATGGGAAGAAATGGGTATGGAAAAAGCCAGGTGAGAGGCTTGGTGATAGGCTAGTAGAGAGTACCATTAAGCATGGTGGGGGTTCTATGATAATTTGGGGATGTATGATCTGAGAGAGTGTTGGCTATGCTATCAAGATGGATGGTAGGATGGATGGTGATCTTTACCTTCAAATTTTGAAGGATGAACTACTGAAATCCATGCAGTATTATGGTCTCAATCCTTCTGACATCATCTTTTAGTAGAACAATGATCTTAAGCATACTTGCAAAAATGTTAGACAGTGGCTGGAAGAGCAGGATTTCAGGACTATGGTATGGCCTGCACAGTCCCCTGATCTCAACCCCATTGAACATCTCTGATGGTACCTCAAAAAGAGACTTGCTGAGTATGAAATCCCTGTCAAGGGTATAGAAGAGTTATAGGATAGGATTCAGGTAGAATGGGAGAAGATACCAGTTACAGAGTGTCAAAAATTGATTGAGATCATGCCTAGGAGGATTCAGGCAGTGCTCAAGGCAAAAGGAGGCTATACCAAGTGCTAATAATATCTCTCAAATGAAAAGTACAAAAACTAGCCCAATGAAGTATTCATTTGTAATGGTCATATCTTGGAAACACCTGAACAGAATCACATGATATATAGAGCAAAGGTGTAGCCAGGGGTTCATACTACAATACATCCCACTAAAGTAAGATCTAATTCATTCATATAATTACAGTATGCTTCATATACTAGATTAGAGTTAAACATTGGGCTGGTTTTTGGAGTCACTGTATTGGTCTAATAATGTAGAGAGGGTGCAAGTCTGTTGAGGCAGAGAAGGGTGGGTTGGATAAGAAGGAGTGGAAGAGGGACAAGAGTAAGTGTGGGTATAAGAAGGTGGTCATTGATCACCTCAATGTTTGCCAGTCCAGCAGTCAATTTTATGGAAAAGAAATCACTGGTTCTTACATATATGTTTAGCTTGATTAGTAGGAGAGAGTGAAACTGCATCAACATCCATTGTGTTTGGATCTCTGGAAGATGATCACTATATATAGATTGAGACTTTCTCCTTGTCAAAGACCTAAGACCTGCTGTTGTTGTACATAAAATTTGACTACTGTGTCTACCCATCTGATAAGTGAGTTTGGGAGAGTAGCCATAGAGAGGATCATCTGTGCCAGTTGAGGATCAAGTCTAGCTGCAAACACATCAATGAGCATATTTTGATTGGTAATTCCCAATTGTGCTGTATATAGCTGGAAATCTGCAATATAATATTGAAATCCTTCCTTATCCTTTAGATTCTGAGTCATTTCCAATATTCTTCATCAGGCCATTTCTTTACAGTTGAAAGGGAAGAAGGTTTTGCTGAAGTCTTCCATTAGATTGTCATATGTTTTTTCATCAGTGGAGAAGGTTGGATCTCCTATCTGCCTATACCACTTCTCAGCAAAGGTGGTTTCTCTTCTCTTAGTCATCTTGCTAAGGGCAACTAGCATCCTTTTGCCATTGGTGTTGTAGATTCCTGGATTGAGGGAGAAAAAGGCAGTCATGGCCATTCTCCAATGAGGTGTGTCCAGAATATCATCAAAAAAATCCCTAGACAGGCTGGCTTTTAACCCAACTGGATGAGCATGATCTATGTCTGTTACAAACTTCAGCATCACTTCCCCACATGCTTGTTTTTACCATAGTCTATTATATAGCTTTCATTGTTTAGACCCTCCTCTATCTCTGTCCTACCCTGCTGGTACTTGCCTATATCCTCCTCACCACTCCTATACTCTGTTTGTCAGTCCTTGTGGCAGAATCATTATACATAGATCCTTTCATATGTTTCTCCTCTCTTATCCTAGTTCAGTAACATCCTTGCCCCAGTCCATACTGTAGTATCACCCTTTACCCATGGCTTACTCTTTATCCTGTTATATGGAAACTGGGTTAAGGGTTTCCATAACCCAGGGCAAATGGTTGTATGTGGAAGATGCTAACCATAGAGAAGAGGAATTGTGCTATGTAACCTGGGGCAAAGGGAAATGGCCTCATGATGGAGAGTATCTATGTAGCTTGGTCTGTGTGCCGTCCCCAGTAGTATAAGTACTTCATGTGCAGTAGAGAGAGTCTTCCCTAACTGTAATCTCACCTTTACATACATGACTAGTCATCACTAGCTCCTTCTTGAGTCCTTTCCTCACTCCCCTTAGTTATCATTAAGCATTGACTATATGCCAACCACTATCCTGGGATCCCTTATGTGGCAAGCTATCATCTACTGAAAAATCTTACTGAATAGTTCAAGGATTCAAGCCTTGTAACAATGAAACACCTCAAACCTCTAACCAGGCCTTTAGATAGGGCTGGCAATAGGGATCTATGGAGAGGGGGCCAATATGAGTGATGATCTGAGAAAAGGGGGTATGTGGGACTGAGTCTATCTTGCTTAGGGCCTCCTACCAGAGGGAGAACTCCAAGAGAACTTGACTGGAGAGTCCCCTGGTCAAGTTCCTTGGGCTTTATATACTAACTAACTATTTACATGAGTTGTACTTAGATCTAAGGATTAGATGGATTAGGGCATATGGGGGCATGTATAGAGCATGTAGAATGGAAGCATGTACATGTTGTTACCTTGCTGCAGTGGAAGCATAGCCCTGGGTATGACAGTTCGCATTTTTGATGCATAAGTCATCCTTGAGGAGATCTGAAGATCTGCCACAAAGGAGATGGAATCTTGAGGGGATAAAGGCGTCCATAGATAGTCTTATATGTGTATTAGTTGGGGTTAAAAGTTGGGGCCAAAGGATCGGTCCATTGGCTCAATATCTATGGGCGAAGATTTTGGGTTTTGGTCCCCCCTATAGATTAGATAAGATAAGAGTGTTTTAGAGCGAAAGTTGCTCTAGAAAATCAGGAAAAATGGGAAAAATTAGGAGAAAAATGGGGTGATTCATAACAAACAATGTCCATTGCTGGCACAGCAGCAGGGGCAACTGGGAGCCCATGGGAAGGGCAGAATGGGGGGAAGTCAAGGAAAGGTAGAATGGAGATAGAGAAAGAAAAGGGGAGAATGGGGTTGGGTTGTTGTTTGACTCATTCTTGTCCAAGTTGGATGAAGGGGGATGAAAACAGAGAAGAATACTGGTGTTTAATAACTACCAGTGTGGAGAAGCTAGTTCTTTTGTTATACTGATTGCACTTTTGAACTTCTGAGGGTTGAAAGTATGAAAGAGATAACTGAGACTCTCTTTCAAAGGGAATGTTATGATTTATCACAGACTTCCCAGTCTGCCCTGTATGATGTTCTACTTGTGGTCTATCATCTCTGCTTCAACACCTAGATCCTCCTCTACTTACACCTGCCCTCCTTGGAAGTTGCTTATACCATCCTCACCACTCCTATCATTTGCTTGTCAGTCCTTGCTGTTATGACCTTAAGCCTCAAGGACTAATGGTTCCACACTGGCTGGACAATCTTACAGTATTCCACCAAGACTGGCAAGAGATAGAGTGAAGGATGGATGGATAATGTGAAGACAGAGTGAGACTGTTCCTCAATACTCTGTAGCTCAAGTCCAGGAGACTGAATGCCAACAAAAGTACAAATAGATTAGGCTAAGGTATCTAGTACATGTTCCTACTTATTTATATGATAGATTTACTATGTACAAACCTTACTGTGGTTGGTGCTATACATTCTAGTGTCTAGAGTGATCTAAATAAGTAGTTGGTACCAGGTATGGTCAGCTAAATACATAAAGTTATGAAGTAGTGACAGACAAGTGAAAGTGTAGTGATGGACTAATGAAAGTGTAGCTTTTTTGGTGAAGTAAAGTAGAGTATTGTAACACTTGCAGCAGGACCCTTATACCTTTCCCCATTCATACATCTCTGTTCTCATATCCCAGACCAGTAAGCCCTTGCCCCATGTCCTATTATAGTATTACCCTTCACTCATGGGATACCCCTTACCCTCTTCCCCATCAGGTTGTTCTTCTTTGCCTCATAGTATGTTTCCTTTTCATAGTTAGTCCTATTCTGTACATACTCTCAACCTGTTATGAATCCATAAGATCACCCCTAAGTCCCTGGATCACTTTTCTTGACTCTCTAGAAGCTACTTTCACTCTAAGGTACTTTTATCTAATCTTATCTATAGAGAGGACCAAAATCCAAAATCTTTGCTCATAATTCCTGGACCAATGGACTGATCTCTTGGCCCTAGCTCTTCTCCCCAACTCATATGCATCTAGAAGCATCCATGGATGCCCTTACCTTCCATAGATTCCACTCCCTTGGTGGCAGATCTCTAGATAACCCCAAGGGTAACTTATGCATAAAAAATATGATCTATCATAACTAGAGCTATGCTGCCACTATAGCAAGAATTCCTCATGTATATACTTCCATTCTACATGTGCTAACCATGCCCCTCTATGCTCTAGACAATCCAATCATTAGATCTAAGTACAACTCATGTAAATAGTTAGTTAGTATATAAAGTCCAAGGAACTTGACCAGAGGACTTCCCAGTCAAGTTCTCTTGGTGTTCTCCCTCTAGAGGAGGAGCTAAGCAAGATAGACTCAGTTCCACATCCCCCACTTTCTCAGAATTTCACTCTCTAGGCCTTCTCTCCTTAGATCTCATATATTGGGCTTATCTGGGCCTAGTACAGAGATTAGAGGTGTATCATGACCCAGGGTTTGAAACAAGATACAAAAACCACAGAGATGGAACTGTGGTAGAACAACAGCAAGGAAAACACTAACACTCAAATGAATGCTAGAGCAAGGATAAGGGACTAGTCACTACACTTGTTAAGGCCTGGTTTTTATACCTCAGATAATCCCCAAGTGAACAAGACTAGGGATTCCAGTTGCAGTTCACTCGGTATTTATATTACAGCTATATACATACAGACCATGCTATGCTACATTAATTAAGGTTTGAATCAACAAGAGAGATCAACTCTATTGACTACCAACTATAGTACAATAAGAGTCTATTCAGCCATTGGCTAGAAGTATTAGTCAGCAAAAAGATAAGAGAGACTAATGCCATTATTAGTTAGAATGCTATGGAATAAATGATGTCATAGTGATGTCATTGAGTCTAGCCCTGATCACATGACCTGTTAAGTTATGGGTCTAGACCAGATTACCTAATCAGTCATGTGATGTGTCACATGACTGTGAAGAGTGGAAGTCTGAATAAGTGAAAGTCATATGACCTGAAGAGTTAAAATAAATGGTGGGAAAAATCAGTAGAAATATAAGAAAAATAGGATATGAAACCCTTTACCACTTTCTATACATGTACCTACATAGCTTGGTCTGTGTACCATTCCCTATAATATAAGTATGCATGTACAGTACAGGGATAGTTCCCTTAACTATAATCTCATCATTACCTGGCTAGTAGACCTAGTCAGATCTAAGTCCTTTCCCTCTTCCCCTTAGTCACCATTGGACATTGTCTATATGCTAACCACTATTCCAGGACCATCTATGTTGACTCCTCCATCTTATCAACTCCTTATCAGTCTCCCAACCATAGAGACATATCTTTGAAAGTCCAAGGACTCCAACATCATAACAGAGAAGGCCTTGGACTAGAAAAGCTAGAATACATAATATTGCATAGAACTAGCTTGGCCACTACAGATACATACATCTGGTATAAATGCTTGCCTACTAAGCACACAGACCAAACTGACTAAGCTGCTGCAGAGATTAGTAAGGTGCTGTGGCTGATCTGTTGGAGAGTAAGGGAAGTATTGGGGAAATGAGGTAGGGTGAAGGGTCTACCTAGAAAAGGAATAGATGCCTGTGGAGACAAAGAAGGAATAGGAAAGAGGCATAGGTCATGAAGGAGAAGCCAAGAGTTTAGTACCAGTAAAGAGAAAAATTTGTAACATACTGGGTAGTTCAAGGTGGTTTAACCCCACATTCTTTGTATGAATCTAAGACAATGGAACAATGAGACTTCACCAAACTATTATTTACTATAACTAATAATGCATATTTTTTCTTCATCATCCTATGCATTGTTAATGGATTTTTAGTGGGAACCACAATGGTTCCACTGAAAGTTCACACATTATGAGAGTTATGCATTATGAGCAAGTTTACTGTAGTATCGGCTCAAGAAGGGAACCCCCCCGCCTTAGATAATTTCTCTACATGTTCCGTCATCACAATTTTTAACGTGCACATGCCTCGATATCCTCATCTGAAGCTGTTCACATGTTTCCATCACATTGTCATTTTGTCAGGGCCTCATTTTCAGGTTCTAAATGCACAGTAAGTGTGGTATAATATTAACCCTACAAAACAAGTGACAAGGTGAAGAAATGGACAGGTGATCTTTTCGACTGCAAATGTCACCTGGGAAGATGAAGGAGTCGGTGTTGGCAATAGTGGGCCTATTCGTTGTTCCGGAATGACTGAAGATGGAAGGTATCTTGCCACTACTGGGGATGATAAACGACTCAAAATATGGGATCTCGAGTCCTTCACACTTCTGAATTCCCGGTAAGCTTATATTCTTTGTGCGATCGCGTAGCTCCCTTACATAAACGGACGACGAAGGGAGCTCCCAAAAAAACCAATGGCTATCGGGTTTACCAGGAATAAGGAAATTTTGGTTTCCGATAAATTTGGCGATGTTTTCAGGTAGACTTTCCTATGACGCATATACGAGAGCCACCAACTATCCCCTTTGAAGGTACCAGCTCCACCCACAAACGGAGCTACCTAAGGAAAAGTGCGACAAGTTCGCCTCCCACGAGAACCCATCCGGCGGGGAACTCATACTCGGCCATGCATCTGTGTTGACAAGTTGTTTGTTGACGCCGGATGAAAGGCATATTATAACAGCCGATCGGGACGAGCACATCCGCATTAGCTGGTATCCAGAGGGCTACGTCATTGAAGGCTTTTGTTTAGGTCACAAAAGGTGAGATTCTCGACCTTTTCCGCTTGGGCTCTTTGATATTCTTTGCATACAAGATACGTGTCAGCTTTGCATATTATCATGGCATCCCCCACCAGCTTGATTTCGGGTGGAGGAGACCACGAGCTGAAAGTGTGGAACTGGATGACAGGGCGCTTACAGCGAAACATCGCTGTATTTGCTGCTGTCGAACCCTTCATCATCGTGACAACACAAAGCCGATTGGAGAGAGATCGCGACTACGAGGTGGCGGCCAGCCCTAGCGGGGCAGAAGAGCCTGCAGTCGGACAGGATCGACGTGATGCCGACTTCGTTGTCGGGAATTCTTCAGTACACAGATCTTTGGAAAGCTCGAATGAGCCAGTCAATGCTATAACGACTGTTTTCGTTGTTCGCACGATCAGCTCATTCCTTTCAGGGAGTGAAACTCATGTTGTGTTCAGCGCGGTTGGGTAGGTCTCAGCTATAGAAACAAGCGACCCATTAACCAGGACAGCCACTCCATAGAGCAACGGCGCTTTTCGAGTTCACCTTAGCGGAATATAACGATCATCCCGACGTTCGGTATCATGATTTCGGGAAGCCCGTGATCGACTTCACCCTCGGTGAAGAAGGGCTAATCTGGGTTCTACTTGATGCTGACTTCCGCGAGGAGACCGATGTTTCCGAAGTACGTCCCCGCAAATTAGTTGAAGCCGTTCAGTGGACAAAGGAGGTGTGCTAGATGCTTAGTGAAATATTGGTACCCACTAATTTTCTCAAGGGATTTGCTTACGTTCATAACTCGCCGTTGCTTGACAGCCTGAATACCACTTGCTCCCTTCCTGGTGCGTATTCTCCCAGTTCAGTGGTAAACTTGAGTGATGTAGACCCTGACAGCGACGGCGGATGATTTGAAAGCTTTGGATCTATACTCTGACCTATCATCCTTACCAAAAAGTACTGGAGGGAAACAGGAGCGTCAATCCCCTGAGCAAACGAAATTGATCCATAAGCCCATAGTAAATGAACCGTCTGAAGAAGCTGCATCTTCTACTAGTCTGACAAGACGAGCTCTTGGGAGGCTGAAGCACAAACGTGCTTTGAACCAACTACATCACGAGAAAAATGGGAATAATGGCCGGCGCGACGCAAAGAAGATGAAGACCGATGTAGATAATGTTCATGAGGGGTAAGCTTGTATCATCAATAGCACAATGCATTTTGTGAGTTGTGGATACTGACTTGCTGTATCTTACGAGATGAGTAACTCAAGAATAGTGTACTATGACGAGGTGATGTAATGATTTCGATTTTCCATAGCCTGTGCTTCACTATATGCTACAAGCTCATCCCGATTATGGATAGACAACCATTGTGGACAGCATGGTCAGTCTGGATAGTCTATATACACAGGATAGACTGCACCAACCACGGTATGAGTCCTACGCCCAACGTCCAAGCAACGCCATAATAGCAGTACCTAATAACATGCAGCACAATGCGTATGCAAGTTTCCCAGGAGATGCTTCGTTCATATCTTTGTTGAAGATGAACTCGTGTGCCATAAGCTTTGGCAAGTAGTCAAAATAAAATTGTGAAAAAAAAGAACAGGGGTGCCTACCTCCACTAATCCCGTGTATAACAAAATCCCTGCACTCAAGGAATCCATTACACCACTGACGACGGATGCAGTTGTGCTGTTTGGATTGTAGGTATTACGTATCCCAAGACCCACTGCAATTCCTATTGGCGTTGTGATGGCATATAAAAGGGCCGCGCAGAAAGGGACGAAGTTATACTTGGGCGACAGTCGCATGAACGCCAATCGCGACCCAACACCCAGACCTTCGAACGTTTCTTAAAAGAGCTTTTAAATAAATTCATCCATGACC
>JBBPKO010000172.1:26391-40581 GCA_038089295.1 Xerocomus amazonicus
GTTAACAGTGACTCACGATGGAAGATAATGACAACAAAAAGTATTTTAAAATTTGGATCCACGGCAAGTGTCAGGCCAATAAGCAGACTGTTAATAGCGATCAACATTAGTTAGTCTCAGGAATAGGGACTTACCTGTGCAGCAACACCCCGAACTCCAGGATGAATACACCGATCACCTGAGCCAACGCGGATTCATCAAGGGAGAACTGGGACGACTCTTGGTTGTGGGTGGACTTTTCGTAGTCGTACATGCCCTCCGGGCCGTGAGCAGCATGTGAGCCGACTCCATGTCCATGAGCATCTGCAATAGTGAGAAAAAATCTGCTGATTACACTACGATAGCGCACCATGTTTGATTCCCAGGGCAGCAAGTTTTGCAGTCCCTACGCGGAAAGCGATGATTTCGACGATGAAAATTCCGAAGAGACTAAGCATTGCAAGTGCGAGGGCGTAGGGCTGGTGTCATGAATTTATTTGAGGTTAAACTATTGCAAGAGGTGGCTTAAACCTACGTATTGTTGCCATGCAGCAGATAAGCATGATGACCCGAGTTCACTTATACCAGAACTCAAAAGGTGAATGAACGCGGTTGCAATCTGAATAAATATGAGACGAGTAACAGGGGAGCATTGATCAAGGAACACACAATAACTCCAGAGCCAAAGTATTTGGCAAAACTACGCACAGAATAAGTATTCTGGAGACTCAGAAGAAAGACAATGCAAAGACTGACTCAAAGATGGAGGTTGGTACCCTTAACCACTCGGATTTCTTTACAAGGACGGGAAAGAATGTACCAGCTGCAGAAGTCACGAGAATGACGAAGACTGAAGCTATCCGCAAGCTGGTGTATGTGTCTGCACCACCGCCATTACCGCAATTCTGTGTAGAGGAAGACATTATTGTCAAAGACAGGGAAAACGGAGCATCGGCGCTTGCAAAAGCAACGGTTAAAAGGATGATCTGTGGGAGATCAACTGTGAGGGTCCTCACTTGATGACCCTCATCATTCGTGGTGGAGCGGTACCCTCCCGGTCATAGGGACAAGTATACATATATAGGGTACACCTGTTGGAGTCGATGTCATCACTCTGATACAAGGTCGAGGGGTAATGCATAATGTATGGATCTGCTGGAACACCAAAAAACGATTGTAGTCGAATGCGTTATTATTCGGGAAGAAAAAAAAAGGAAAAGATGCACGACACCGTGCAATCTTGAGCCACTGTGATGGTCGATCGGCACATACCGCACCAGAAGTTTCTTACCGTTTTCAAGCAAGAAGATTAGATGATCCGATCTCTCTAGAAGCCGCAATCGAAATTTCGCACAATAGAAGTAAGGTCATGCCGGCCCGGAGCAAACACGATAGTGATCAGGTCAGCACAAACCAAAAAAAAAAGCGACAAAGGCAAGAAAGAAACTCAGAGCCGCTGGAACCTCAGAAGGACCGCAACGGACCAAGCCCGACATGGCGCGCATTGGCCCGGCGCCCAAAGCAAACGGCATGGAAATGGCGCCGAGGAATGAATCCATCGATGAATGCTCGACGGTGGGCCACGAGAAAAACAAAACAAAGCTATGACAAGCATTTCAAGACGAGTGCACAGACCGCAAACTTGGATTCGTGTCGTGTCGTGAATGTGAATAATCGATAGCAGGTGGACAAGGGTTAGAATGACTGGAGAAAAATGAACGAAATAGACGGGTAGAGCTTCGGCTTGCCCGCATAGATATCGAAGCACGAAATAAGGTGGCTGTTGTCCGCGAAGGGGTGAAGGGTGTAATACGCGTCTATTGACGTATTGCTTGGAAATACTCCGACCCCACCATCGAACGTTTGATCTAACCGTTGCTAATGCACTTCTCTACCCATTCTCTTCGAAAATAAGTGAACTTCGTCTGCAAGAGCATGTAGATGAGAAGGAGGAGTTGACAATATGTGCGCAGCATAGAAAGTCAGCTTCTTTACAATGTGACCGTTTTGACGGGAATCAGGATAAGTGTTGAAAAGTGAGCACAGGTCTGATAACACCATGATCGTCGTAGAAAACGGGTGATTAGCCGACAATGTTCCCACTTTTTCTTTTTCTTCAGGTATTAGAGTCTCTGCGACAACGATTCTCTGGGGTCGCACAAGTCTGGAGACATCTTCCAACAAGATAAGAATAGCACTCTTATCAACGATCTCCTGTTCTTCCTCAATGGTACCCAGCGGTATCTGATAAAACCCTGACTTACCGAATGAAGTTGGGACCAAAACGAAAGTACGGCATCACTGAGAGACAGGTACAGTATGTTCGACTTGCGATCTCTGAGGAATGGGACGGATTGCAATAATGTCTCGCGTGCTTGATGTTGGTCCAGAAGGTCATTTGTTGACGAACTCAGCGGAGAAATGGATAGAATTCGAGTGACATGAACGTACGCAAGGCTAGACTCCAATATCCTCGTGTCAGTTCGGAAGTCGAGTAATGAAAGATACTCACAGGACAACGCATAAGTTGTATAGCAACGATGTACCACGAGGGGTTTGATTAATGAGATTGACAGGAACCGTCATCATGTCCGGCTTTACACCACAGGAGATGCTCGACAACGATGCTTCCCACCACGGTAGCTGCTTGGTATCTTCAAATTCCGTGCTTCTTAAAAGCTCCTGCACCAAGCCACTCGACGGATTCCTGAGTGCAGCGAAAAACCTATCCTTCTCCTTCTTATTTAACAACCGAAGTAAGTCATCGGTCGATGCAGAAGCTAGGAGACAATTAGCATTCTGAAACACAGCGCCGATACGATGGCTTACATATGTCCACTCCAGAAAACCGTTGTGCAAGTGTGTCTTCCACACTTTCTTCGTCGGAATGATGGAGCAATGTATCCTCGTCCACGGCACTCCCATCTTGTACCCGCTGAAGTAGTTCAAGCATCTTACTTCTATCATCCTTGGACTTCGAAAGGCCCGATTTGATGCCTATTTCAATTTCTTTCCGATAAAACGTTTCGGAGCATTGTGAATGTGACTTTTTCGCTGCCGTTAGGAGTGAGTATTAATGTGGACCGGAATGCGTACCTCAGAACGAAAACAACTTAAGCTACAGTAAAAAAGATTGCAAGATGGACATGTGTACCTCGAGATTTGCCTGCGACAACTTTGAGGTCCACTAGATGTGAGTGTCGTTGGCTGATGAGACAAACAGTGGGACTCACATCCCGCAAGACTCGCCCAAATTAGCTGCCTCATCCACGTCATGAGTCTTAATCGTAGGCGTGGTCATCAGAGCACCAAGTAGTGACCAGTGAATGGAGTGGGAGCTTTCCCAAAAACAACTAAATGTATGTAAAGGGTGGGTGCGCTTGCACAAGTTACCACCACTCAACTCTTCTCTACAATAATGGTAGACACTCGTTTGACTGATGGGGAGCCGACTTTTTCTGCGTTCTCTCATCTTCTCGATTCACGCATCCTGCGGGCCCTAGCAGACATGGGTTTTGCAAGGCCTACTTTGGTTCAAATGAAAGCCATTCCGATCGCGCTCGAAAACCGGGACATACTTGCGAGGGCGCGGACAGGAAGCGGAAAGACAATTGCGTACTGCATTCCAGTTTTGCAAAAAGTTTTGGCTGCGAAAGCTGTAAGTCCTGAAGCGCAGGTGTTTCCGTCTTTTGTAATTATTGAAGACTGATTGATCCAAGATCCTGTCGGTTGTCGATACTTCGTACCAAGTTACTCGAGCCGTTATTTTAGTTCCCACAAGAGAGCTTTCTGAGCAAGTTCATTCTTGTTTGCTGAGTCTCTTGGCATACTGTGACAAAGAGGTCGTGATATCAAATGTTTCGAGTGGTGCTGCATCTCATGTACAACGGTGTGATCAAACATCCCGCAAATTCTTCATCTCATATATTTCTATATAGCTCCATTTTGGCGGACAAGCCTGACATTCTCATTGCAACTCCGTCTCGTATGCTAGGATTTCTCCAATCTAAGGTGCGTTAAACGGTTACCCACATGACTCGCATCACACCTTTCGACAGACGGTCGTTTTGTCTTCACTTGAGTCTCTGGTTATTGATGAGGCAGACCTTATATTATCATACGGTCACGATGAAGACGTTCGCCAGATCTTCGGAGGAGGCTATTTGCCCCACGTCTATCAGTCTTTCTTGATGAGTGCTACAATGACAGATGACGTGGAGACCTTGAAAGGTCTTGCTCTTCGCAATCCTGTGGGTTTCACCCTCATCACGGCTTGGAGGTATCCCATACTTCTCTTCTCAGGCAATCTTAAAATTGGAAGATGATAAGGAAGATGAACCTTTGCTGACTCAGTACTTCGTAAAGTACGTTGAGCATTCGTTAGATTTCACCTCCACTGATCTCACAACTGAAGATGCTCGGAGGTTGACAAGTTTCTCCTTGCCTATGTAATCCTCAAACTTCGCCTTATCAATGGGAAATGCATCCTCTTCGTCAATGACGTAGACCGGTGTTACCGCCTCAAGCTCTTCTTGGAGCAATTCTCGATCAAAAGCTGTGTTTTGAACTCTGAACTGCCGTTGAATTCTAGGCAAATATATTCCTAGTTTTCGCGTGTTCCAATTCATCTCTTTGGCAGGTATCATACTGTCCAGGAATTTAACAAGGGTGTTTACGACTATATCATCGCTACAGACGAGAGTGGTGGGAAACCTGAGAAAGACGGAGACAATGAATGGGATGACGCGAAAACACCACACGGAAACCCTTCCATCCTGGAAGACGATAGTCAGTCATCGACTTTGATCGTTTACAGACAATATTACTTATGATAACTCACGCAGAGGGACGCAGTCTTTCGACCCCGCCTTCGAAATCTTCCGTGCCAAACATCACATCTCAAAAACGTCAACGGTCCTTATCACCACAAGCAAATTCTTCCAAGTCTCTTAAGCGCAAGAAAAAGAAAAAGTCCGACAGAGAATATGGCGTTACTCGGGGTATTGATTTTGTGGATGTTGCTTGTGTGGTGAACTTCGATTTTCCATCCTCCTCGAGATCATATACACATCGTGTTGGGCGGACAGCTCGCGCAGGTCGTACAGGAATGTCACTTTCGTTTGTGGTGCTCGCGGAGGAGTGGGGGAAAAACAAAGTCATAGGCTGCCTGGAGAGTTCTAAAGATGACGAAGTAGTGCTTTCCAAAATCGAGAAAGAGCAAGCGGGAAGAGGAAACCCGATCAAGGAATATCAGTTTGATATGCAGCAGGTTGAAGCTTTCCGATATAGGATGGAGGATGCGCTGCGCTCCGTAACCCGGAGTGCTGTAAAAGAGGCGCGAATAAGGGAACTAAAAACAGAGATTCTTAACTCTGAGAAGTTAAAGGTACGCACAAGTGTTTGTCCCTCGTTCTTGAATCACTCACCGGGTCCAGGCTCACTTTGAAGATAATCCAATGGATCTGGAGTATCTCCGGCATGACAAGCCATTGCATCCTATGAGGGTCCAGGCACACATGAAGCATGTACCAAAATATCTTCTGCCTCGCTCGGGCCCTGTTTCTAGGACCCAGGAGGAGGATTCAACTACGTTGAATGTATCCGGGCCGAAGGCTGGCTTTGTACCTTTTAGAAAATCATTTGGTGGGCGTCGCGGACGAGGAGGGAAGGGAAGAGGCGGAGCAAATGGTGGAAGCAAGAAAAAATCAGACCCTCTGAAGATTTTTAGATAACATACGTAGTAAATACATGGCACTAGCTACCTGTTCTCTTACCTCACGAGGAAATGCGCTCTCATTGGTATAATCCAAATGGGAAGGGCTCCTAGTCCGCCACACCTTCCTCCCATCCTTTGGATCGCTCGACAGCACGCTGCCACCCCGTCCAAGCCTTGTCCCTTTGGCTCAAGGAAGTGCGGGGCGTAAAGGTTTTACTTCCCTTGGTATTGACTTCAATAAGTGACTCCGGTCGCGAAAGATCCCATCCAAACAAGCCTATAGCAGCTCCAGCCAGTAGAGCAGACCCAAGTGCCGTTGATCTATCGCAACATTCAGTACGCGACTATATTAAAGGGAGATACAAGTACTTACTCCCTCATCTCTGGCCGAATGACGTCGAAGCCCCCCAAATCAGCCAAGATCTCCATGCAAGCATCGCCGTTTGTCATGCCACCATCCACCTTGAGATATTTGAGGTCTGTCTTCGAGTCTAATTTCATGCTCTCTAATATAGCTCTTGTCTGAAAGGCATTTGCTTCTATCGCCGCACGCGCGATATGGGCAGGAGTGGTATATGATGACAATCCTATCACGCATTAACCAGTCAGTTGTCGAACTGACAGGAAGTGTGTGTGTTATACCAATAATTAATCCAGCAGCACCAGGGTCCCAGTAAGGCGCCAGAAGACCGGAAAATGCAGTCACGAAGTATATACCTCCCGAATCTGGAGTGGACCGCGCCAAATTATTTATTTCGCCTGCAGTTTTAATGAAACCCAAGGAGTCCCGCAGCCTGAGGGAAATTAGCCATGTTGTATCCGCTTGCTAAGACGTGGCGCAAACCATTTTATAGCACTTCCTGCAACACCAACTATGCCAGTGATTTGGTTCGGTCAACGAGATAAGATAAAAAGCTACTCACCGCTACCCTCCAAGGCGTACACAGGAGTGGCACCGGGACCGGGCTGGTATGCAACCTAAACAAAATCGTGGTAGGATCAGTGAAGGGCGTGGTTTCTGAATCTGACAGTTACCGTGCTCAACAGCCCATGACTGCTCTCAATGATTTCTCCACCTGTGCAAAATAGCAAAAATGCGCCAGTTCCATAAGTGCATTTGGCCTCCCCTCCACTCAAGCATTTATTCCCAACAAGCGCGCCCTGCTGATCGCCGACTAGACCACCAATGGGTACACCCTTCAATGGTCCATGCGCGATGAGACCATATACCTCCGAGGAAGAGACAAGCCTTGGGAGAATAGACGGGTGAAGGTCGAAAAATTTGAGCATTCTATCGTCCCATTTTAATGTATGTAGATTCATAAGGAGGGTTCGCGATGCATTCGTGACATCCCCTATGTGAATGCCCCCAGCGGGCCCTCCTGTCAGGTTCTGTGCCAGTTCGTACCTCATTCATAGTTCCGAGAGGCTTTTTGCATCACCTACATATGCGACCCAAGACTCTACTGTACCGAAGAGTAATTCATTGTCTGTGTGAGCTTTATTGACCTCAGGATAGTGGTCGATCATCCACCGCAATTTGATAGCAGAAAAATATGTCGAGAGCTTCAACCCGGTTCTGATGAGCATAATCAGTATCAAGAGAGATTGCAAAATACAGTAAGTCGACAATCTTACATATCACGCAAGGCCTTGATACCTTCCTCTCCTTTCTGAAACTGACCCACCGCGACTTCAAGCCCAGTATTTGCTAGCACATGTTCGTAGTGGGCTACCACGTTTTTCGTTCTTGAATCGGTCCATACGATCGCTCTACACAATGGCTTGCCAGTGCGGCGATGCCATGCCACGGTCGTTTCACGTTGGTTTGTGACGCCTTTTAGAAAGGGTATGAAATGGTAGGAATGTGTGTGGAAACCGCAACTCTGGACAAACCTATCACCTTTATGCTCTCCTTAGCCCAGCCAAGTTTTTCAATGTCCTCACAAGCGTTGGCGATACAGCCTTCCGAGACTTTCTGTATTTCATCGGGATCATGCTCGTGCCATCTATCGAGTTAAGAAGAACATGAGTGACATCAGATATCGGACTCACCCTGGATTTGGGTAATACTGAAGGAACTCGGACTGAGATTGTGCGACGATATTTGCGTGTTGATCAAATACGATGAACCTGACTGATCTATGAGAATCAGATGAAAGAAATCAGCAACCCAATCTACTGAGAGTTGTAATAGCAAACTCACGTTGTCCCACAGTCTAGAGATCCCACAAATTCCCCCTGTCTAAGACCCGCCATGATGGTTGGATTCATACTAAGGATCACTTCCCACGTTGCCCATTTCGAAATCGATCGATGTAAATACAGATAGTGTACACAGAAAGAGGCGAAACGAAACTTTGAACTAAGAACCGATATCACTAGAACGTATTTCGGCCGTGTCTGATTCAGACTCAGTCCATGCGAACACGGGAAACGGATGGGCCTCTGTATTGAAAACCCACTTCTCCAGCGGAACGATGTCGTCGTCCAAAAACATGAGGTAGAGATATTTAAGCGTTTCGGCCAGGAAGTAACTATATCTCAGAAAGAGATGTGAGCATCTAATCGAGCTCATTTCTGGTTTCGGGCACTCGCCTTGGCATTGCATCTCGTAGGATAGGATCCGTTGAATGGACTCTGTCCACACTAGCGTACCCAGATGGGGTCTTTGCAACCTGCTCAATAGCCTGGAATACACGCCAACCCCTATGCCGCCACTTGACATCCCCGGTTGTCCGCCATAAGATGTAAAACGACTCAATGGCCTTTAAATGCAAGCTCAGCACCAATAGCCCACAGAAGCAATATTAGCTTTACCTCAGGACGCAAGAGATAAGCTGTATCCTTGATGGTATAGTCCCTGGTGACAGTATCAGCCTGCCGTTCGTGTACGGTCTTCGCGTTCGGATTAGCAACCCAAGGCATCTTGTCACCAACACCGGGTGGTGAGCCAAGTTGACCGCTAGATTTCCATTCCCGCATTGCATCCATCCACCTCATTTCACCAGATTTACCAATACGCATGCTAACAATATCTGGCCCAAGTCCCGAGGGTTGATCCGCATATGAAAGATAACACATCTGTGCGACACCCTCGGCAGCCCACAGATGTAAGTCCGCGAGGTCAAATTCCGCAAGAGCTTCATATCCTCGACGATGTTTCAGAGGGAGATTGTCGCCCAGCTGTGTGATGTTGATTCCGATAGTCTCTAGATTGTTTAGAGGAAGAAGGTGCACACCAAGCGCTAACAGACCAGGGAGGAAGCAAGACAAGTGCTCGAAGGTATGCGATATTGCAGTCCTATTCCCATACGTTGTCGAATCTGTAACATAAAGTAGCTGGCGATGGGACGAGATGTAAAGGAGATTGTTGATAACGTGAGTGGTAAATCTCAGGTCTTTGGAAGATCAGTAAACATGCCTCGAAACGGGGAGAAAGAAGCTAACACATTTCAAGATTAGCTCTGTCGGTGCGTGCGGTGAGCAAGAACTGCTTAAGGGTATACTCGTGACCACTGTCCGCAGCCGCTCCGACGGACAGTCGCACTGAGAAGACGAGACATAAACAGGCATGATGGACCAACGACTCAGTCTACTCACGCGTTGACGGCTTTCCATCGTATAGATTCCAGTAGGTAGGATACATGCCACCCGATGAACTGAGGTCAGCGTTGTGGAAAACATCGGTGACAGTTGTAGCCTATGTTAACACTGTAGTTGTATACCGTGCTAAGGACTGATTAGCATTGTACTCACACGATCGACGTGTGCTTTTTTCCCTGTAATTCTTCCGAGGTATGTATATTCCATCTGAAAAGACGCGATTTCAGCAAGCACGCTGGAAGTTAATTGTGGGGGACGGGTTCCAGTTGAACTACGATGAAAGTGAGTTGATAACAATCACTACCCAACAAGGGTGGGATCAACGTACTTGTAGGTGTTAACACCATATCGAGGGAATCCGCTGGGGGTATTGAAGGCTGGTGAAAGCTTGGTCGCAAGCTCGTCTGCTTTGTTTCGTAAAATATCCTCCATGGATAGGGCGTAGGCAGACAATAGGCCACCCAGATAACGAATGACCGTTTCAAAGAAAGGCACATCGGTATTCTATGAAGGTAAGTTGTGCGATAAAAGGCTAGGGGAGAACATACAGCAGGCAAGGAGAAGTTAGTGGCTTTGATCATTGGGATGGCGCGTGCGAATTCGTCTTTTAGGCCCATTAGCAACATTGTATCGAGGGAATCTACGGCAGTGACACCCCATCCATTGAAACTATCGTGATTAGGTCAAGGAGACATCATGGGCGCAGTGCGAAAGTTACTTGTTGATGGTTCTATTCGAGACGGGACGCAATTCATCGTGGGGGAAAGCATGGCGTTCGTAGCCATGATAGGCGTGTAAGAACGCGTTCTTTACTTGGGTTGCCCTGTCGGCCCAGACGTCTGGGGTCTCTGGAAGCCAAGAGGGGGCGTGTTCCTGAAGCAAGGGTATGTCGTGCTCGTAGACATTGACATGATAGAGAGTCCACAAGGAAACTGAAAATAAAACTACGAACGCGACATGACGAACCGTAATGCCACGACGCGAATTGAGGGGGATGCGCAACCGACGGAAACTAGTCAAAAGTGTCATAGCGAAGTTGCCTCAGCATGAGAAGGACTACCTGTTACTCCGTGGGAATTAGCGATGCCTGTACTGATTGACGAGCCAAAGCACTTTCCCAGTCACTGAACCGCGACACCACAGGCTATCTAAACAGCGACGCTTGAACCTGCGCCAGGCATCGCCAGCAACCGTTGGTGACATTGGAAAGGCAGATTTTCAAACCCGAGCAGGCATTCCGTGCTTCACTCCCAACAGTTGCAACTTGCAAGCGGTGGTGCCATGTCCAGCTTTGACAAGGTCGTCAAGTTGGCCTGCAAGCCAAAACCAGCTCCCCCCAAACCAAAGGTAGCATGTCTCCCTTATGATCAATCCTGGCTGACCCCATAGCCATGTCATAGTATCTAGATCCCATCGTAGCAGCTACTTGGTCCGAAGACGGGGCCGTCCATGATGTTTGTAGGGCTCTCGTCCCCCGCCTACGGGAACCAAATGCCATAGTGCGCCCCAATTTCAGTTATCTTATTCCGTTCCTCACCCGTCTTGTCCGGGATCGCACAGGTCGTGTTCAAAGCTTTAATCGTCTTACACACCATGATTCGCAATGGAGCAACCGACAATGTGCTTTCTCATCTCTCGTCTTCCGAAGTATTGCGTTTGCGTAACGTTTCTGCCGGAAACTGGGAAGGTAGCTGTATCTCTTTGTCACCACCGTATACGCACTTACTGTCGGTGCAGGCTATAAAGCACCACAGAACATGCAACACTATGCACTCTATCTGGACACTCGTATTCGAGCGTACCGTGAGCTGAAGCACGATGCAATTCGAGTTCAGGCCGAGACGAATCGTGATATGCGTCTTCATAATTCGATCGAAGAAGATATGGCGTATGCTACGGCGCCTCCATCCAAGGTGTCAGTAAACAAGTCCAAAGCTCTCCAGAGAAGCAAGACGATGATGGGTCGCAAGCTTCGGGTCATGACAGTAGAGAAAGGTCTGCTCAGGGAAACCAAAACAGTGCAGAAAATGATTGACTCGCTGGTGGAATGCCGGGTAAGCCTCAGTATAAGACTTAAACACTGTCCAATTAGACATCTGCATCCAGTTCTATCTTGATGACCTTGAAGATGAACTCACCATTACTGCTCTGCGGATGCTTGTCAAAGATCTCCTTATCCTATTTCAGGCGGGTAATGAAGGTGTAATCAACGTGCTTGGTGAGTATGGCCATCCATACGGTTGATGCCACCGAGTTACTGGATCACAGAACATTATGTTGAGATGTCAAAATACGACGCGGAAGAGGCTCTGGGCATTTATCGTAACTTTTGTGCCCAGACTGAGCGGGTCGTCGAATATCTCGGCGTTGCCAGGAAACTGCAAAATCTCCTGAATGTTCCAATACCAAACTTGAAGCATGTGTGTGCCGGGCCACGTTTCCAGCGGTATTAGTGTTAATGGATCTGCAGGCTCCAGTTTCTCTTGCAAATTCGCTTCAAGAATATCTCGATGACCCGAATTTCGAGCAGAACAGAATTGAGTACAAGGCAAGCAAGGCAAACGCAAACAGAAACCTTAACGATCGTAGTGGTGCACAACCTACTCAGTTAACTGGAGGTATCTCGTCCACCAATGAAACTCGGTCAGATCCTATTCACCTTACCCAAGGCACTTTGACATCAACGAATGCGGCAACTACGGAAATATCGGCTAAACCTCCCCCACTCCCTGTTACTGCTAATAGCAAGCCTAACGCCAATCTCATCGCCTCAGACTTTTTTAACTCTATTGAAGTGGAACAAACACCCATCGTTCATTCCGTTGCCAGCAGGCGTGTTCCGATTTTCTGGTGTTGATTCTTCGCTAATAATAGATCTAGTTCTACCAGTTTTCCCCAGCAACAGACTGCTCACAATCCCTTTGTTCAGCGCCAAATGACCGGCGCTTTTACCTCCCAGCCATTTGTTGGGCAGTTACAAACCCAGCCCACAGATTTTCTTCCACTGCCCTTTCAACCTGTACAGCTACCTTCACCACAGGCCGGTGGCCAAACACAACCGACCCCCCAACATCGACCGTTCTCGACATTTATTCCCCAACAAGCAATTGGCCTACCATCAGGACCACCTGCTGGGTTCCTGCAACCTCAACCTACTGGCTCGAATCCCTTTAGGCAAAGTATACTGGTTCCGCAGGCTACTGGAATACCTACATTCAATGCCAATGGGATCCCGCCGATGCCCCTACCGCCCCTACCGCAATTAGACTCCATGTCCGAGACTGCGGGTAAGGTACCCTTAGGCCTACAATTCGGGCATAACAACCTACCATTGGGGGTTCCTCTGCGACCCGCGTCCACACCGCTGACAAGTATCGCTGTTAACGCGTCATCTGCATCCCCCCCTCTGGCGCAGCCTGTGAAATCACACCAGACGGGTTCACGCAACCCATTCGGTGTTCCAGTGGCCCCGGCTCCCCCTGTTCCCAAACCACCTACCCTTTTTGAACTTTCTATGGGTTTTGGGCGGCTGGGTATAAATGGCAGCCCAACACTACAACCGCAACTACAGCCGGCTGATGTCACTAGCCCTCAGGTGCAAACCACCACTACGTCAGCAACTCCATCAGCATTTTCGAGTGTTGCATCTTCGTTTGCGTTCACAAACAAAGTTGAAGAGAGTGCTTCTTCCCTAACTGGCGATCTAAACCGCCCCGGCTCACATACATTCAACCTTCAGATGGTTTCCACAACCTCAGGCACCAATGCCTCGAATTCACTGTTTTCTCCTCTTCCGTTCCAACCAACTAATGCTGGAATTTCTTCATCTGCTCCCTCGATCCCAGTGACAGCGCCCGTTAAATCTCAGCCTACCGGATTTGGAGGAGTAAAGCCGTTCAAGCCTACTTCTAGCTTTGGGGCTTCGCTGATAGAGTCTCTTCCTGCCATACCTCAGTCTGGCACTACGACCCCTGATACGAGTGCACAAACCACCGCTCATACGTCCGCACCTCCACTTCCCATGAACATCACCCTGAATGGGTTCACTGCATCTAGCGTGGGGAAAGATAGCAACCCCTCTGGAACACTCAACTCCCAGCCAACAGGTACAGCCTTGGCTTCACCCAGAGTGAACGGGACCTTCGCTCCCGGTGTCGGTCTTCGGCCTCAAGCTACCGGCCCTCTCGGCGCAGCAAACCCATTTCGAGCGACAATGTTTGCTGCTCCATCCGTTGTAGGCAGTGTACCCTATCCTTTTATGCCTTCCCCATCGACACCACTGTTCGGAGGGCTAAGCAATGCGACTGGCGCTACACCTGTGTTGGGTCCGGGGAATAATGCGTTTAGTCCAAATGCTGGGGCCTCGTTGATATAGCCATTTCATGCCAGCCGGGGTTTTTGTTTCTCCGTCATCTTTTTCACTTGTTTTCCCCTTTGATCCAAATCAGTTGTTATTTTTTTTGGATAGTCAATCTTTCTCACAAGATCAATTTTAATTCGCGGCATTCTGGATCCGTGGGCCCTAAGAGCCACGCTCGTTCCCTTTAAACCAGTGTAATCTCAATACTAGGCAACCATCCCTACACACATACTCAAGCTATCTGTACGTTACCAACGCTTTGCATACACAATGTGTGAGAAAATATTATGTAAGTGCTCTGCGTGGACTAAATGTGAATACCGCGTCATTTGACGCGTTTCACCCAATTGAAGGAACCATCAAGAACTAGTCCGGAGATGACATCGTAAGTCGACTTTCTAGACAATTCAAGACTCAAGTGCTCAAGTGCTCGTGCACCATGTCAGTGAGACTTCACGTTCAACCACTAACACACATGTTGCCACCGACGCGTCCACGATGACGGTTGAGGCAGCAATCGAACAAGCTC
>JBBPKO010000173.1:8449-38613 GCA_038089295.1 Xerocomus amazonicus
TTTTTCTAATTACAGATCGAGCAATGACAATCAGTTGATCTCTGCATTGGTGAAGCGGGTCTTGGCGAAACCAATGCGATGTTTTCGTATATCATATACCACGTAGTAGCGTTCCCTTAAGAATGGCAATCAGCAATTTCTTCAGATCAGAAAGGCAGGAAGATAGACAGAAAGACATAGCCGAGGATAGAATCGATGGCAAGGTAAACTTTCTCTGGCATTTGAACAATGATGTATTCGAATCCCCCCTATAAGAGTATTGAGTGAACGAGGCCAGATCTCTGCGTTAGCGGTGAGGTCGAGGGGAGTGCCTCTATCTTTGATTGACAGATCTCCAGGTTGCCATACTGTGACTTGGGGATGGAAAGGAGGCCAGTAGCTTTATCCATGATAGCACCTGTTGCATTCTGATATTTCTGGAATGCATCCAGACACAAAACGTTAACTCAGTTTGCATCCGTCTTGAGACGTCACTCGCCTTGTGCAAGAAAAATCGAGGCAGTGCCAGCATCCACAATAGCAGTACCATCCAACGTGATAGTGTCTGTTCCGTAATCAACGGATGCTTTATTGACACCCCAGTGTCTTGACACAATGGGCTTTGTCGTAACCGGGATGCACTGCAGCAGGCTGGTTGTGACACTGGTGTCATGACCTCCAAACGTCGGCTCTTCAGTGCTTTCAGGCTCGATGGATGGTACAAAGTAGGCACCAAGTACTTCCATCGAAATCTTCTCTTGTGAATACAGGCTGTCCATCACCGTAGAGACTGTAGTGGTGTTGACCACTACATTACTGTTCAAATCAGCAGGACCAAGGCTGAGGATGCCATCAAAGCCACTGAATTGCCCATTGGAGGTGCCAATGGGTCGGTTTTTGATCCGCAAGGAAGTCGAAAGTGTGACCATATCGCAGTATGCTTCCCCAACAGCAGCCCCAATTGCGAGCGCAATATTCTCTTATTACTCTCGGTTTTGATGCCAAATATGGAGCAAATTGAGCACGTACGAGTTGATCTCCAGTCTTGACACTCGTCTTTGTCCGGATGTGTGGTGCAATATGTTTGTGCTGACCCATATGTAAGAGCTCCCAGTATCAACAGTGACTCTGTCTGACAAGTCAGTTTCCCTGTCCAAAGTAACAGGTTGTTCATGTACATGTATTTGGAGGCTCTCCAACGCCAACCTTGGCGGTGTAAGTGATAAATTGGTTAGTAATAGGAACAGACGTGTCAGTTTGTTGATCTGGCTCCGCCGAAGCAGGACATTGAGATAATCACGATCCTTCCCGGCGACAGTATGGGAATCTTTTGGATTCAAATTATACTTGGTCACAAGGGGAAGAGTACCCCTGGTAGCTCCGGGATAGACTAGAGTCTTCGCGTCGACGGTAAAGAACATAGCGAGTGATAACGAGAGTGAAATTTTGGAAAACATGATGGTGGTTGAAGGATGGGGTCTTCGTTTTCGACTTTCTATTTATCTTATGGCATCTGATGGCAGATCCTCGCGAACGCCGTTCTAACTATGCTCCTGATACTTGACATATTTCAAAGACGACATTCCTTACTGCAATTTGGAAGTGGTAAATGAATCAATGCATCGAGACGAACCTCGCCGAGAATTAATACTGGATTGTCAGAGTTCGTTCAGCAATGGCATTAACGCCAGTCCATAAAAACATCAAGTGTCAGATCATGACGAGGCAGTCGTCAGTGAGATATTCAGGGAGAGGTTGTCGTGACCTTGAATTCTCGCCTCTCATAACCCGCTCCGTCTGGGCAGATGACTCGCATTCCTCTGCAGTGGGCAGAGATTGATTTGTTGACTACACCTCCCATGCAGGTGGGATTAGCTATATATGAAGGACTTCCCAGACGGAAGCTGGATCAATGGCCTGTGTACCACCGTTTCAGCTACGGCTGATAGCAGCATATTTGGGTTCCCACGTACCGATAGAGTAGCACGCACGCATGCTTTTTCGTTTCATTCCATCCGCTGTCCCGCCGCAGACACACACTGCCGCTGCCGCTGCACACATCTGTCCATCGTCGCTAGACTGGTGACTAGACACTAGACACTCTAGACATGTGAGGAGATTTCCAATCTGGGGAACGACGGCCCGGTCCACATTGCTAGCTAAAGAAAAGTGAATAATCAACAGCCTGTTTCAATCTCGCTCAATGGATACCACCTACCTTGACCTATCAACAGACCCAACCTCAGGAACATGTGGTGGGGCGACTACGCATTAGATAACTGGGGCTTGTAATACCCAGGTTCACCTGGATGCATTCCGCCTGTGCCGTACCTGGGAGGAACAAAGGTGACGTCGGGCTCACTGGAGGAGTCGAGAGGAGATCATTGAGAACGGGTGACGTTAGTTTGCAGCCCTGCTGTGATTGTAAAATGGCGCATCTGGGGTTGGCGTGCAGTCACCTCGAGGTACTTGATGCAAGTAGCAGCGCGGTCGAGGAGAGAAACTTTGCTTGCCTTCTGGTTGGAGGTGTGGAAGGCATCCTTGGGTCTGTGGTAGCCGTCGCTAGGCTTGTCAAGTCTCTGCTCTGGTTGGATGTGCTGGCAGAATGGGGAGTTCGTGGTGGTGGGCACGCAGTCGCGCCGTCCTTGCCTTCTCGTCGTGCCTCGGAGTCGTGCTGACGGTGGGCACATCATCGCGTTGCCTCGTCGTTACTGTGCACTGGTCATGTGCGCCATTGTCTTCGGGTGAGTGAACAAGATCGTTTATCTACGCTATGTTTGTATAATTTCGGCGCGCTACATGAAAAAATGATGAACGTTGTTGTACTTGGTGCCCTCACCCCAACAGTGCTCTCCTACGACAGTGACGACGAGTCCTGCCGGCCACCAATGCAAGACGACGGGGCGGAACCAAGGGCGTGCTCACAATGACGGCGATAGCAAACACGACGAGACGGCGTGCACTGCACTACTAGTACCACCACCACCACGGCGCGACTTGGACGGCGACGAGGGTGAGTGTGACGCGATGGCAACAAAACGGGCGGGAAGACGAGGATGAACTGGTGACGCGACAGTGCATCCACCGCCATCACCACAACTACATGGCGTACGCCCAGCGATGGGGCCGGTGCAACTGGGCACACAGACAACAGTGATGACAAAGGTAGGAGCGACGCGAGAGCGTGCCCGCCACCTCAACGACGCTGGCGATAAGCCGCCCCCAGCGACGAAACCGAGGGCGAGGCAAGGTCATGCTCACCGCTACAACTCGGACAAGGGTGGGGAAACGGTGGAGCATGTCACGGCGATGATAACGCAGGCGAAGGAGAGTCGACGGAGTCTGTCACCACAACGCACGCACCATGACGACGACGGCGAGGGTGAGAGCGACGCGATGGCGCACCCGTCACCACCACCACCACGACGGTGACGGGGAACAGTGCACGTTGATATCTAATTTAATGCTTGCCGCTTTCCGTTTCGACTTGCTATTCGTTTATCTAGATGGCGCAATTTAAATTTTTTTGCAAAAGCTAAAAAAGGTCAGGTGAGTGAATAGTGATGAGGGTGAGCTGGAAAGGGTGCCGACAAGGCGCTGAAGACATACTAAGTCTCGGTAGTGAGCTCGTCATTTTACTGGTCGTCCATTCTAGGCTGCCTAGAACGTAGTTCGCGTGTGGGGGAGAGTAACCCGGGTTGTCGACCCAATGTCCTTCTCCGAGACCAGGACCGTGCCAGAAAGGCGGAACTCTTAAGTAGGCACAGAGGTGCGGCAAGGAAGTGGGGTAAGGCAATGTGTTTTTGGGCATACGAAGGCTCTCATCAGGGGGCTACTGCTACCCCAACTGCAGTCCTTCCAGGGCCGAGTAGGTGAACTATCCACTATGGAGGGACTAAGTGAAAAGCGCCAGCCAGATGCTGTGCTGCACGACCCTCCTTGCGGTGGGTGACATAGATTCGGGATAGGGAAAGGGAGCAGTAAGTAGCTTCCTGGACTGGTGAAGGACCTGCCAACGTGACCTCAGGCGAAGGACGTACCTCCGAGCAGGCGAGCTGCCGAGGTCCTATAGGCACTCATCCGCATTTTGATATTTCGCGCGGCGGTACCGCGCTCTCGCCCACCATCCTGGTGGATTCGCATGAAGCGACATGAAGTCTTAGTAGAACAATGAGAGGTAGCAAACAAACAAATTTATAACAACACGTTTTTCTAACTGTTACAGGTCATCAGTTGATCTCTGCATTGGTGAAGCGCGTCTTGGCGAAACCAACGCGGCGTTTCTTTGTGTCATATACCGCGTAGTAACGTTCTCTAAAGAACGGCTGAATCAGCAATTTTTCCAGATCAGAAGAGCAGAAAGACAGACAGAAAGGCATAGCCGAGCAAACAACTGAGGCCAGGGTGCATTTCTTCTATCTCGCTGATGATGAGGTAGACCCTATTCGGATCCCCCCCTATAAGATTGTTGAGTGAACGAGGCCAGATCTGTGCGTCAGGGACGAGGTCGAGAGAGACGCCTCTCACGTTGATTGACAGCGTCTTCAGGTTGCCATACTGCGATTCGGAAATCGAAAACGAGCCAGTAGCTTCGTCCATAACAGCGCCTGTTGCATCCTGATATATCTGGAAGGCATCTGCAAACGTCAGCTTAACTTGCGCCTGTGTCGGAATATTACTCACCTTTTGCAAGATATATGAGGGTGATGCCAGCATCCACAATAGCAGTACCACCTGATATGACAACCTCCGCTCCATAATCAACGGACACATTATCGACACCCCAATATTCTGACACATAAGGCTTTGCCGTGACCGGGACGAACTGCACCGGGCTGGTTGTGACACTGGCGTCATAGCCTCCAAAAGTCAACTCTCCAGTGCCTTCGGACTCGATGAGTGGTGCGAAGTAGACCCCAAGTACTTCTTCTGAAATCTCCCCTTGTGAATACAGGCTGTCCATCACTGTAGGGACTGTAGCGGTATTGGCCACCACGTTGCTGTTCAAATCGGTAGGACCAACGCCGAGGACGCCATCAAGGCCACTAGGCCAACTAACGGAGTTGGAGACACCAATGGGTTGGCTTTCGATCTGCAAGGAAGCCGAAAGTGTGACCGTATCCAGGAATGCCTCCCCAGAAACGGCCCCCGATAGATATTGAACGGACTTTCATTATCTTCAGTTTTGACACCAAATATAGAACAGACTGTGCACGTACGAAAGGTTCTCCAGTATCAAAACTTGTCTTTGTTCGCATGTACGGGTGCGACGGATCCGCGCCGACCCACGTATAAGAGGTCGCAGTATCGACAATGAGTGTGTCTGACAAGTCAGTTTCCCTGTTCAGAGTAACAGATTGTTCACATACATGGAATGGGAGGTTCTCCAACGCCAACCTCAGCGGTGTATGAGAGCTCGATTAGTAATAGGAACAGACGTCTGGCTCCGTTTGTTGGTCTGGCTCAGCCGAAGCAGGGCATTGACATAGTCACGATCCTTCTCGGCGACAGTCCGGGAATCATTTGAATCCAAATGATACTTGGTCGCAAGGGAAAGAGTACCCTTGCTACCTCTGTGAGGAACTAGAGCCTTCGCGTCAATGGTTAAGAACGCGGTGAGTGATAAAGAGAGCAAGATTTTCAAGAGCATGGTGGCTCTATGGCGGCTGAAGAATGCGGAATTCGCTTTTGATACTTCTATTTATCTTGTGGTATCTGACAGCGGATCCTAGATCCTACTCGCGAAGGCTGTTCTAACTATGCCCCGACACTTGACGCGTTTTAGAGATGACATCACGTACTGCAATTTGACAGCGGTCAATATTGGGGGCTATGACCTTCAGGCCATAATCCTATGCCATGTGCGAGGGGCCCCCAGGCTGTCTGTCTGCTTGCCCGTCCGTCAGGCACCCCTCTCTGAGGACCGGGGTCAGGCCATGAGTGGGAATGAGCCTCAGATCATGTACAGTATGGGTATGAGGCAGATGAGGAAAACGGGTTGGGTAAACGGTTTCGAGCCTGCGAAAGCTCTCGTCAGGGGGCTACCCCTGCCCCTGCCGTCGCCCTTCCGAGACCGTTCAGGGTACCAGCTACCCATCTTAAGCCCTGTCGAGGGAGTCGGCCGGTCCACGGAGGCGTGTGGAGAGCGCGAACCCGGATAGGTGGGTTGTGATGCAGGGTGAACGAGTGGGGAGGGGGGAAGGACTCAGCAATGCCTGAAACGGGCATGCTCCCACCAGCATTCACTCGGCAGCGGCGTTAACGCCAGTCCATCAAGCATCAATCATGACGAGGCAGTGTGTTCAGAGAGAGGTTGTCGTGACCTTGAATTCGTAACCCGCTTCGTCTGAGCAAATGACTCGCATACAGGTGGGATTGGTTATATATAAAGGAAGGAAGGAGTCGTTATCCTAGATAGAAATTGGATCAGTGGTGAGTAAAAGTCGGGTTTACTGTGTACGTGTGCATAGCATGGTACTGCCAACCATCCGTCACTCGTCAAAGTGAAACACATTCTCGCTCTTCGTGAGTTCTGCCAGGGTGCTAAGATAATTCTGGACCGAAGAATGTCCCGCAATAACCGTCCTTTTGTTTCATGTCGAAACTTGTCACACTCGCCGCTATTATAGTAGTTGTGGGATGGATTAAACAGAAGCGGAAACGGACCGTCATACGACATAGACTTCGGCTAGTTGGTAGATTCCACGTTACTGATCCCAATGAACGAGTTCCGAGACTCAGCTGCACTGAAAATTCGAATTCACAGACCTATCAAGTCATTCTCTGCGGAACTGCATAGCTGGTACTAGAAATGACTTCGACCATAAGGGCCAACCATCGTCTAAGCACTGCACAAAACCGGCGGACGGCCAGTCTTAACATCAGTACCACCCTCTACGACTTCCCATCGTTGCGCGACCTCCTCTGGCACGCAAACCATGGAATGCTGTAGGCACCGAAACCGATCGCCACGACGGTTTGAGGCGTGGGCGGGTAAACCAAATCCTGCAGTCGTCTTTGTGACATCGACCGACGCTCCTGTCCAGCGCCCTTCTTCATCATCACCCATGCATGCGCATTAAACACCATGCACAATGCCGATCTCTTCTGCATGGGTCTTCCACCAATGTTCCATCTACGCTGCTGCTGGCTCGTAAGGATGCAGATGTTCTAGCCCAGTCATGACCGGCACGATCGGCGCATTTGTATGGCGAATACGGTCGTCGCGCCAGTCAGTCGTTCTGTACCCCGTATGCAGAAAGGGAGAAGAGGTACGCCGGAAGGGAGGCCTGCGAGGCTGTCGAGAAGTGATTTTATGACAGACTGGGACTCAGGTTCTGGGACACCCCCATCATCATAAGTGAGAGAAACGTCGTAGTGATGCTCTCTCGTGTATCCGAGTGCATTGTCGGAGGTAGCTGCGAGGGCGTCGATGAGGATTTTCCGACTCCAGTAGCACGATGAAAGCCCACCGTGGCTAATGGCGGGAACACTGAGGGATCGGGAAGGACAGAACTTGACCACGATCTATACGGCGACTGCGAGGTGCGAAGACAAGGGGCGACTATGCTACATCTACGCAGTGCGGCGAGATATATACCAGAGTGCACGTGATGTGTATGCCTTTTCCTAATGACCATGGCAGGGTGGGTGCATTGTATCTAATACTCGTTCTATTGAACATTATCATACGGGTGGAATGACTATATTCATGTACCTATTGAACATTAGACTAATGGTGAATTAATTAGGGTATAGCTAGACTAGGGCAGAGCACATACCTCAGTCGTACAGGTGGAACGACTGAGGAGAAACGTGCTCCACGATCGCGAAGCAATTAGCCCATAGGCTGTGTGAAAAAGTAACCCGAATCGGCATGCGTCGACGCATGCTGCGCATATCATACTATACTAATATCAACACGTTCTGCCTGCCAACTGCACCATGTTCAGAGGAGATTTAGAGTGACGAGGAATTCACAACAATTATATGAGGCAAGGATGTGCTTGACATCATATCGATGGAAAAAGAGGGGGCACTGAGGATGCGGCCGTCTCTCGTGTGCGCTGCATAAATCTATAGATGTGGTGTGAGATACACTTGTTCTCCATCGTTAGAGGACGCGAATCTTGCGGAATGGAGGATCTATTGCCTTGACGATGTCATTCAGAATCTAAACGCTAATAATTGGTAACACCTAGATCGAACTTGTGGTATGCTCGAAGGAATAAATGCATGCTCTCGACCATCGTCGAAGTCTAAGACGTTCCTATTGTATCAGCGTTCAGTTGGAGCGGATATGTGTAAAGCGAAAAAAAAAAGTGATAGCTGCAGCGTCCTCGTTTCATCACGAAAATTCATTGATACCGCTCCACGCGATTTCATAGATGACCCGGAACAAGCGGGACAGTGGTACCATACCCCCGTCATATGAGCAGTTTCTAGGCACGACTGAGTTGGTCTCACACGCCTGTCCAGTTATCCGAGCAACCCATTTCCCAGCGCCGAAGCCCCAAAGCATCGACCTGTTCGGGGAGACAGGCGCAGGAAAGAGTGCTGTCGTGAACCTCATCGCGGGGGCGGACATCGCGTCCACGTCTTCTGACACCAAAGCTTGGGCGCTATAGGCAACTAATGACCCCCTGACACTTTCAGAGGTAGGCCTCGACGATGCCATAACCGTCATCCTCTGGACCGGAAAAATGCAATGGGCGTCCTGCAGAGGCGATCGAGAATGCCTATACGCTCATCAAAAACTTGCATGCAGTGGGCCGGCGTCGGCCTCTTGCTTTTTTGCATCCGGGGGTGGAAGAATAACCCAGGCGATGCGGCGGCATTACCGCCTCTTTCTTTTTTTTTTGAGTGCCTTTGCGACAAAAAGGTTCCCCTCGCCATTATTGTGACACACCTAGAACATGAAAGGTACATGGAAGATCGGTGGGAGCGGAATCAAGTAGTATGAACGGGTTACGGGATGCGTAGCGTCGCGCATGCCTGTATCACGGACTGCGCTAGCACCTCTGGAGGCGTGTCTGCTCAAATGAGTGATGTCGCGGACGACGCTTGGATGTGTGCTTTGTAAGGCGTCGAGTGTGGCCCGCCGGTCATATACGCGAGACGTGGGGAGTTGGTTCGTGCGTTTGATAGAGATCATCGCATTTCTCAGGAGTGCTGTCGGTCCGAATCAGACCTTGATGAGAAAACTCGAAAAACAGTGTCGGTTTTCGTCCCAGGATGCGCAAAGGATAGCGGAGATGATGAAGGAGTGAGGATGATTATGCCGGGGCCAAAAAGAAAAAGGACACACGCAGAAAGTACCTTGACACCTTCCCTCCGCGAGGCTGATAGCATACGGTACATTTCATCGTGCGATGAGCATCCTATGGCGTGACGGCGATGGTTGCCTAACAGAGAGCCGATTAATTGATTAATCACAACGTTCATGTAATGTCCAGCAAAACAAAAGAATCCGAATCCGTTTTGAGGCCATTATATCCAGGATTGTGTGAGCGTGGGTTAAATACAGTACGAGTGGCTACAGAATACAGAAAACCAACCCGAAAGCGTCATAGAGGACAGCGTGTGCGGGAGAGAAAAAGAGCAAGAAACGAGAGCAACCAAAAAAAAGGGAGAAACGCGTGCCTGGCAAGCTGTGACTTGCCAAAATCTATCCAATATACAATGCGAAAATGCGGTGTCAAGACTGAGGAAAAGAAGAAATCCTGACCAATTGTTGACACGATTGGTGATTGAAAACGTGGTTTATCCGTCTTCCCAACCGGCCTCCACCGCTTCCCGCAGCAGAATCACATCTTTTGAAAAATCCGCATCTTCATGCCGTGCGTCCTCGAGAAAGGCGTTGAACAGTCGCTTGTCATCTCCGAGCACGTTCTCCTTTGGGATCCAGGTCGCTTGGCTCATCGGGTAGCTGTCATTGTCCGCTCACGGTCAGCACAAGGCAGGACGGGGCAACTCGTCATTCACTCACCCCTCCCATTTTGCCAGCCACATGTAAACGTAGCCATCCACTTTTTTTCGACCGACGAGCTTCTCGACATAGTATGTTTCAGTATCGCTCGTCACTTGTGGCTCGGGACAATCAGGACGTGCACAGACATCGTCCTGATGCCTCAGCGTCTGGCGTCTGGCACCTTCAAAGGTTGAGGATGTGCACAAGGGGAGAAAAATGCTTCTGCAACTTACTTTGATTACTGGCAGTTTGTAGTCGGCGTTAGCGAATGCCACTCCAGACGTGTTCGGAAAATAGAAACTTACTGGCATGTCGGGCATATAAACAATGCTCCAGCCGCGAGCCTCGGATCCTTCTCTTTGATTGCTACGCACCCGTAATGATACCACTTATTACAGCTATATCAATCCAACAATAAATGAAACACGCAATAGCTGCTACAACACACTTACTTGTCACACTGAATAAACTACAGCGGCGTACGAAAAAAAAAGGCTTCAACATTTCACTCGCACGAGGTAGACTGAAAAACGATACCTGGATGTCCCAGTGGGTGAACATGAGTGGCAACTCAGGCCATTTTCTACCACTCTTATATATATTGTCCCACATGTCCCCTTTCAACGGGTTTGATTTGACGGCATGCAAGTCGCGTGGAATGAAATGGTCGGGTAGGGGCGATAATGATGCCTCCATTGCTTCACTGTCCCGTCTCTTACGATGTATTTGCGAAGGCAACTCCTGCCCTTCATTAGCCTCCTCTTCATGAAGAAGAGATTGCTCCCCGGCCGCTGTTGCAGATGTTTGTGGTAGACATTCGGGAGCAGGTGATGTAGACGATCCCGACTGTAGTTCAACAGCAACGACCCGGCCATTCCATACGTGGTATCTCACGGGAGACCTGTGTTTGGTTCGCTTGAACTTCTTTTGGCGGGCAGAGGAGTGCGTGGCAGTCGTGTGCCTCACAGGAGCCTCTTTCAGGCCGCGCTCGCTTCGTTTTTTGGCTCTCTTGTGAGGTGTAGGCATATGCATTGCTCCATTTGAACCCTCGCCTGCACCCACCACGGCATTGGTTGTTGAACTCTTTGGCAGACGCAGAGAAGCAGTCGGCCGCTGTGTATCCGGCGCAGACGGCAATGGCCGGATACGAGGTCGGGGCACGTCCACCCACACCTGCACAATCCCACATCAGCACAACTACACATCCCGTACTGAGTAGTCGACCTACCTTGTTGTGTGGCACTTTTGCCTTCCCACGTTTAGCCTTGTCCACTTCACGCGTGACGGGACGTGCATTCGCGTCGCTTGTTTCTCCTCTAGTTTCACTGCTCCCCCCATCTGCCGTACCCCACTTCCGCTTCATTCCTCGCATCTGTTCCGGAAGTTTGAGAAGAATCTTGAGCGGCTTCCGCCTTGCCAGCACCATGAGTTGATCCACCGATGCGCTAGGCCCGCTCAACGACCGTGACCCATCGTGCTGATCGTCCGCCATCGCACACACGGAAGGCACCGCCACCGTGTCTGGCGAGGTCGGAGCAGACGGTTGCTCGACATCTTTTCCATCTAAATCGTCGAGCGACGTGAGCGAGGACATCGACCCGTTCAAAATCTGGAGCGAATCCCGTAAATCAGAGCCGCGCGGGGAAAAGGTAGGATCACAGAACACGAGTGGATCGACAGAAATCAGCTCTTGCGCTGGCGTGAAAGTCGATGCAGATTGCTGCTGCAAGTGACACGAATCAGACGAGGGTGAGTGTGCACGCATCAAAGGGAGAGCAGGAGAACCCGGCGTCGGCGTTGAAACGCAGGACGCATCACGCATGAGTGCACTCCACACTTCGTCTTCTTCTTGTACGGGTCGGGGAATGGAGTCCGATGGTGAGTCGTGCCGTGAATGCCTCGCAGAGGTCTGTGGCGAAGAACGTCGCCAAGGGGATGAAAAACTAAAGTCATACCCATCCATTTGGGAAAATACCGAGGTAACACCACCCATAACCGGATGACACTCGGGTAACTCGAGGTTACATTGTGCCATTGACGATCCAGGTGTCATAAACAGATCACCATCCCCAGCTGTCTGGTCATCAGACTCAAGGATCGCTTGTGATGGCTCATTCGTGGCAGTGATACAGGGTACCCTCGAATCCATTGATGTCCCGATGTCTGCAGTGGCTGCTTTAGTAACGTCGTCTCCAGAAACGACGGTACACTTTGTGTTGCAATCTTTTTGCTTTTCTGTGACCTTGTGGGAATCTTCAACACCTTGTTCCAGACGCAAACTCCCTACTGCTAAGTTGGGAGAGAACGCGGAAGAAATCAAAGGCGACTGCGACTGTGAAAATAACCCAAGGGATTCTTGACCAACTGATCCCGGCAGAACTCTAGGGGTCACATCCCGATTATCTTGAAACGATGGCTTCAGTGTCGAAGACGGCGTTGCGGACATAAGGTGATAGGAATCCCGGGCAAGACGGTCCCGCAAATGAATTCTTGGATTGGCACCGCCAGTTTCGCGTGTCACACGGTTAGCTACCCTGATGTCATGATCGTCCGCAAATGTATCTGATGGTGGAGTAGGCAGACCAGAAGGTGGCTCCTCACTCCCCTCGACAGGCGCAGAATACTGGTGATAGCTTGATGGAGCAAGTATAGGTCCAGAGGCATAGGCATTTAAGCTGCTTGTGATCAAACTTGTATTGCTGTCTATTGCCCCAGCAAGACTGGGATGCAGCTCTGCATGGGATTGGGTCCCGGGCATGAAAGCATCGGGCACCGATATAGGTGTGCCACGAATGCTAGTCAAAGAACTCAACGGAGAGGATACCCGCGAGACACCAGAGGGTCCAGTCTCATGGGAAAAATCTTCAGCTTCAGCTGTGAGGTCCTGAAGGGATGAACTTTGGGTAGTAACCCTTGTAGCATATGACTGTTTTTGAGCTGCAGGGCCAGATCCATTGGCCGATGGTATACGCAAAGAACTAGAAGAACCAGATGCTTCATGTAACACAGTTGACTGTGCTCGGGGCGCTGCCGAATGGATAGAAGTTGAGGAAACAGATGTCGCAGAACTGCCTAACTGAGCATGTGGGGTGATTGAGTCCCGACAGGAGTAGTCGCTACCACGCCGGGATATTTGCCTGTCCGCCAGTGCATTTGTTGGATCGGTGTAATGATTGTCACATGGAAAGGAGGCCAGATGGTCTGGAGCGAATGTTTTCCGCTGTACTACATTCATTGGTTGGGTTAGCACTCGGTGCAAGTGAAGCTATTGGTGAAAGAGAAGAACGAAACCCACCGAAATTGCTCACGGGCCGTAAATGAGCCGCTGTAACTAAATTAACGCAGAGTAAGATCAATGGAAAGTTATTCAAGAGATGACTATGCTGCGCTTACGCGGAACGATACTCCAGTCAACAGGGGCCAGTCCAGGTACCTGTCTTTGAGAGCGAGGCTCAGAGGCAAGCGAGAGCGTACATGCTTGAATTGACACATCAGCGTATTCTGCAATGGTTCATGATGATATGACGGTTAGTCGGATTGTCATGCAAAGGTAAAAGAATAGTCCGTTTGGGACGAGGATGGAGACGAAAACAGTACGAGACAGCGGATGTATACACACAGAAAAACGAAATGTAATATGTGACGTGCCTTTTCCTAGTGGTGTAAATTCTGTAGGAACTGACGAAAGAGGCGATGATGAGTCATACTGTGATGTAGATGGAATTGCAGAAAGAGATTGCGTTGACTCAAATGTTGAAAGTTGTTTAGATGGATCTATGGCTGTCTGGAAAGATGATGATACGCGAGAGGATTGCTGTCCCGCCAGATCACTGGATGGGACACAGGGTTGCAGGAGAGTCGACGTTCCTACTTCTTGATGATCTGGTGATACATCTATGGCATGAGCAGGTTCATCTCTGATTATACCAAGTGAAAAAATGACACCAACAGGAATGAGATGCTTGAATCCTATGGGCAAGTAGTTCTTCAATTGCAGATTGGATAGAGGCTACGATCTGAATGAGCGTCTTCTCCCGGATAGTTCTGACATCGCCATTTGGAGCAGCCATGCTAGCTCTCCTGCTCTTACTACCCCGCCCTCTGCTCCGACCAACACGGGACCTGACTGTCGTATCTGCAGGACTAACACCGATGACACCCTCCAGCTCTGAAATGCTCTTTTCTGCCTTATTTTGGGCCGCTCTCAGGGTACGAAGCTGAGCGAGGGCATCCTGGACACCCGAATTGACATCGCCAAGACCCTCCTGGAATGTGGCGAACTGGGATTGAAGCGCTTTTAAGGATGCCAAGATGTGTTCGAGCATCGAATCAGTTGCAGACTTAACAAGGGCTGTAGAATCCGACGGCACGGATGGAACTCGCGGCCCGAACGCGGGGGAGGCCAACGGCAACGGGGTCCCCAGAAGATTGGAGGACGACCGTCTGTGTCTGGATGGGTCGTAGTAGTACCAATTCTGGAAGGGCCGCGGTTCCGAGTACACGTTGGGGTACGCCTGTCGGATGTCTGCGGTCGTGGCTGGTGCTGGCGAGGTCATGGTGGATCTGGGGTTGGTCAACGAGGATTGCATTGCATCTGTGCTAATATCTGCACTCTGACGCTCATTGCGACTGGTGGGCTGTGCCGATGATTGCCCTGCGGTTGGCTGTGAGCGTACCAAGGGGGAAAGATGGGGCGCTTCGAGACCAAGATAAGGGACGGTCTCGAACGTGGACGAGTCGTGTTCTCTGGGCAGATTCCACAGTTGCGAGTAGCCGTGGAACGAATGGTGCGACGCTGGCTCTGAGTTGTTCATGGTACGATCAAGTACAATCGTAGGTCCACAACGAGGCTACAGTTGAAAAGCGGAGCGGGCGTATCTCCCTTCCGAAGTCCGACATGTATTCCGCGACTGTCAGTTTTGCGGGTCATATCATCAACACCGACGACGTCGACGTCGACACTCACATGTCCACCGACCACCGACTCCAAAATTTTACCGTCGATGGTACATATCGCGTGCTTGAGGTGATTGGCGAAGGCGCATATGGCATCGTCTGGTCAGTCAAAATGCTCGCTTACGCATCTCGTATTGACGCCGACCCCGCTCTTCCAGCTCGGCCATCCACCAGCCGTCCCAGAGAAAGGTCGCTATCAAGCGCATCACACCATTCGACCACACCATGTTCTGTCTGCGCACTCTCCGCGAGATCAAGCTTCTGCGACACTTTCGTCATGAGAACATCATCTCCATTCTCGACATCCTCCAGCCTCTCAGCTTCGAGTCGTTTAAAGACGTGTATCTCGTTCAAGAGTTGATGGAGACAGACTTGCATCGTGTTATCAGAACTCAGAGATTAAGTGACGATCATTGCCAATATTTCATCTACCAGGTAATCGCCAAATCTCCAATTGCAACCGAAACGATGGTCTAACAATAGAGCGGTACAGACTCTTCGAGCTCTGAAGGCACTTCATTCAGCAGATGTCCTTCACCGTGATCTCAAGCCCTCAAATCTTTTGTTGAATGCCAACTGCGATCTCAAAGTGAGCACACACCAAGAGTAACCATACTTCTGTTCATTGATTTGTGTCACGTGCCAGCTTTGCGACTTTGGCCTTGCGCGATCCGCAAGACCACCTCCAAACGTCGCCAACGACAGTAGCACATTCATGACTGAATATGTTGCGACCAGGTAGATGTTCTCGTTTCCGTCTAGTATCGTGTCCAACGCGTCATCAAGGTGGTATCGTGCCCCAGAAGTAATGCTAACATTTAAAGAATATACACGCGCAATAGACATGTGGAGCGTCGGCTGTGTATTGGCAGAGATGCTCAGTGGTAAACCCATGTTCCCAGGTCGCGATTGTAAGTAACATCCATCCTGTCCTGTCACTCTCAGATGAGTTCGGTTCTCCGTTTCGGGGTACACGGTCAACCGATCACATTCCCTTGTGTCTTTGATAACGCATCTCTGTACTTATATGCCCCTTTCCTATTCAAAGATCACGACCAGCTCTCGCTCATCCTCGATGTCCTCGGCACTCCTTCTATCGATGACTTTTATGCGATCTCGTCACCGAGATCTCGGGAATACATTCGTGCTCTACCATTTAGGAAGGGGAAGGATTTCAAAGTGATGTTCCAAGGGGCTAATGAACTGGTTAGCCTTTGTCAGCTTTTTATCCCGTACGCAGCTTTGACATAGATGTGCATCCAGGCGATCGACTTTCTGGAAAAGTGCCTCACCTTCAGTCCAAAGAGACGCATAACGGCCGCTGAGGCTCTCCAACACCCGTACTTCGAGGTGTGCACTCATATTCCCTTTGAATAACAATTATCTCACCTACCGTCAGCCTTACCACGATGCAGACGACGAGCCTGTGGCGGATCCTATTGATCCGTCATTTTTCGATTTTGATAATGGAGAACCACTATCGAAAGAACAACTGAAAGGTGAGTATTCGGCCGTTTTGTGATGTTATGCGACACCGATTCTCGATGCTTCAAAGAACTGATATACCGAGAAGTCATATCACGGCCACCACCAGCCACCTCGTTCTTGACTTTCGGAGATAATAGTCCGTGACAACAGCTGCTCTGATGCTGACTCTGCCCTTTACTGTGCACTCTAGTCCAGACAGCATAGACTGGTATCGACGAGCGAGATGGATGCAGTAGGTAACTTGTGCGCGGTTTGGCGGGCCATCTTCTTGGCTGTTGTATTATACCATGTAACCCTCGTCGCTTTCAAGCTGTTTTGTCGTACTCTCCCTCTTTTTTTATTTATTCACTCGCGACTTTTTCTCGTTTCTTCTCTTTTTTTTGGATTCTTGCACGTTTCCTTGCCAGAATGTGTTGTGATGATACCCTTTGGGCTGCCCGTATTTCATACTAGATCCTATGGGTGCAATGGATACATGATGTGTGTACTCGTTAATAAATATTTAAATGGATGCGCCTGTGGTGGGATTGAGATATTGGTTATGGGTGTGTTCCTTTTTCCGTTTATCCGCGCTGAAACGTGAATTTTGTGAATGATGTCATGTCATGGTGTTGTGGGCGCGGCCCTGGGATTATTGTTCGCGTATTTCATGTATCATAACATAGTAGCATCATCCCTGAGGCCTGAGCGCTGCATGCCTACTTACACTCAGTCGTGGGTGAGCAGGGGGCACTTATTGACCTCGATGCCGCACGTTCGTTGCGGAGCCGCCCTGTGGATGGGTTATAATCTATGAAACTGAGCGGTCCCGGGTGCTACCCACGACTAGATTAGCTGGGCAATTACGTATATAGCTAGGCTCGGAGTGGGTGCGCTCGCAGCCATGAACCAAAAGAAGGACAAGTGGAATTCCGGATGAACCTGTAGGCTGGTCGCGGGTCACTGAGAGGGCTGCTCGCCATCGATAATCATATCTGTGCGGATCAGGCGTGTCCGAGTGCGCGGTGTATGGGATTAATACCCGATATTAATTCCGGTCGTATGTCTACTGTCTACCTACCTCACTTGCGAGGAGGGTTGGCAAGCACAGCTTTGGGGCGTGGAAATGGTGCACCGGTGATTATGATGATCAGTGCAACTTTTCACTACCAGGGCGACAGCGCGCTAGTTTGACTAACAGATCGCTGGATTTAGGTGTCATATACGGAATACAGGGATCGAATTAGCGGAGGCACGTTCGAGAACAGGGACAAGAAGATGACCATGACTGGTCCGCCTGTTCCTCCGCTCCCTGCTGAGTATACGGCTGGTTACGTGGTCCAGCCTCATCAAGACCAGCCTCCCCCACTGCCTCCTCTCCCTCCTGCTTCGTACATCTCTCCACCACCACCACCACATCCCACCACACCTCTACCCGCTCCTCGTCCCCATCGCTTAGATCCCAGCCTTCTAGCCAACGTACGCCGCGTGCATCCTGTCAGCCCCGCGCTTGGCTAATTACTCCATTTTATATTACATGTACAAACAGATGGCGAGAACGTTAGACAACCAAGCCGCAGCTTTTCATCAACCTCCATACCACGACCCATACCAGACCTCACCCAGACCTCAAGTCCCCCCCCAGCAACCATACAGCTACCCGCCAGCCGGTCTTTCTCCCCCGTCATACCCACCCAGTCATCGCGCTTCGGTTCAGCCACATCCAAACCAGAATACTTGGGGTTCGCCTGCCGGAATCCCGTCATCACCACGACCTCAACAGCATCCTTACGCTCAATCACCTTACCAACCGCAGTACCAGACACCGCCTCTCCATCATAGAGCTTCTGTCCCAGCAGCACTCGATTACACTCAACCTACACCACAACCACCAATGCAACCAAGATCCAACACCGTCCAGCCATCGTATGTCCCTTCCCAGACCTCTTCTCCCCGGCAGAGCCGATCACCTTCTCTCACTGCACCTCTCCCAACCATCCAGTCACTCACGATGGCATTGCCCACCGTTCAGCAGCCCAACCATGATCCTGCTCTGAAAATAGGCTGGGCCCGTGACGTTCTCATGCTGGCTGACCGCGCTCAGCAAAACTCTTCAGGTGATGCGCCACCTGCTGGTCCCGCCGTCATTCAGGACCCACAACTGTCGCGTCTCGTGCAAGTCGCAGTTCCGACAGTCACTCAGATTGCGTCCGGGCAGTATCCAGGCCAGATACCCATCTTTGTTGCGGAGGCGATTTACCTGCGTGCCACTTTTGCTGCGTCGGGCGCATACCCCGATCATGTCCAGCACAACCCCCGTGTTGCCTTCCGCGACTTTGAACAAGCTGCGCGGGGAGGGTACGCGCAAGCCTGGTTCCGCCTCGGGCGTGACTACGAAAACTTCAACGACTCCACCCATGCCCGCGACTGCTTTGAACGTGGTGTGAAGCTCAACGTCGAGAGTTGTGTTTACGTGAGCTATTTTACCGCAAAATGTCTTTTGAGCAACATTTTTACGGCTACGTAACAGCGTATGGGGATGGCACATCTGATGGGCCAGCTCGGTCTGCCTGCTCAACCAGAAACCGGACTTCCCTTGATACACCGTGCGGCAACACTAGCTTCCGTACAAGTCCCTCAGCCTGCATACGTATACGGATTGCTTCTTCTTGGAGAGTTCTCTCATGTATCTGTACCTCCACATTTCTTCGTGCCACTCATTCCGCCGCATTCCGATGCTCAACAAGAAGCACGACTCCATTTGGAACGGGCTGCGTTCTTGCACTTTGCTCCTGCCCAGTATAAACTCGGACATGCATACGAGTTTGCACTCCCACCTTTCCCATTCGATGCCCTTCTTAGCGTTCAGTATTACTCTCTCGCGAGCCAACAGGGTGAGATGGAAGCAGACATGGCGCTCAGCAAGTGGTTCTTGTGTGGAGCCGAAGGATCCTTTGAAAAGGACGAGAGCCTTGCGTTTACGTTTGCCGAAAAAGCCGCTCGAAAAGGCTTGCCGAGTGCAGAATTTGCAATGGGCTACTACAAGGAAGTTGGTGTCGGTGGTTCAAAGGACATTGAAGCCGCTCAGATGTGGTACCGGTTGGTCAGTCGGGCCCTGGACTTATAAATACGAACATGACTGATCCTTTCATGGTTAGGCTTCCGAACATGGTAACGCAGATGCCGTCGAGCGTCTAGCCGCCTTGTCCCAACCGTCCCCTCAATCGCTCTCGAGGCAGGAACACGACGATATTACGGAATCCAAACTAGTTCGAAAGCGCACCCAAGCGAAACAGCGCTCGGAACGCGAGAGTGGAAGCACTCCGAGGGCATCCGTAGAAGAGAGCCGACAGGTAGTCGATGTCATCCGGAAGAATTCGCTCGCACGTCATCAACCCCCCGTGCCCGCTGCGGGTCCTTCCTCGGCTCTGGCACCCCTTACGGAACAATCGCCTCACCTGGCGAGTCCCCAGTTGCATCCGGCGCCTGGCCCAGGCCCTCAAGGGCATGGTCCTCGACAGTTCCCGAACCAGCACCGGTACACGCTCGTTGATCCTGGCTCTGCGCCGGCTGGGAACGGATCACCGCCGTTGCGGATGGACTCGCCGAGCTATGCACGACCTGCGGGACGCCCGCCTGGCCAACGCGCCGCAACGTTGCCGTCTCCCGCGCTGCCCCACGACGCACCACATGACCAAAACGCGAACGGAGGTCCGAGTCAACCGCCGCCAGCGCGACCGGCTGTCAAGAGTCCGACGACGTTTGCGGAGATGGGTATACAGGGGGTGAAACTCGAAAACAAGGAATGTGTGATCATGTGATCGCTTTCCTTTCTTTTTTCATTCCTTTCCTTTTCTCTCATTCGCCTCGTTCCATGTTTGGCGCCGCGGAGGTCTGTCCTCGCACTCTCCCTTGATACCTACTTGTTCATGCCTGATCGTCCACCATGTAGGTTAGATGATGCCAGAATGTTGTTACGCCTCGTTATTCGTCCTCGCTTTTTCTTTTTGAACGGATACTTTTTCTCTTTCTTGGGACTGCTACCGTTTGCGGATACATGACTCGTTGCTTCAGGTAGAGGTCGGATCAATGTTTGTAGCGAACGACGCTGAGATGTGTGTGGGGCAGTTTCCTTTCGAGCCATGGACTCTTTATTTCTTTTCCTCATCGGCTCTCTTTCTCTTTTGTGGAGCCTCGGCGGAAGAAAAGGTTTGTGTTCTGGTCCTTCTTCCCATATGTACCACCGACCGAGGGAAGCATGTCTGTTAATTTTATGAATGATGACTATCTGCACCAAGCCTGTCGTGTCGGCAGTACTGAGCGTTCTCTCTTTCGAGACCGTAATTTTTCTTAGGACCGCGGCACAGTAGTGTGCTGAAAAAAAGAACAACTCAACCAATCAACTATACTGTCATCGCGCTATGACGGCACTGATCCGAATGCCGCTTATCGTATCGCTTCTGTGCCGAGTTGCCGTTGGCGGAACTATATTCGGGGATCGAAATTCGCGCCTCTGGATTAAAATACACTAAATCCATCATCACCGATGCTAGCAATTGTTCTCAAAGTACTACTAAACTTTTCTGCACCACGGGCGTTGCGGAAACCTGTCGCTTACGACTCGGGATCGCATGCCAGTCCGCTGATCGTCGTGCTCAACTGTGCGTTCTGGCGATGATGCAATCTCATGTCAGGGGAGAGTCGGACATAAGTAGTACATGTTCTACGCAAACCGTGCTTTCGTACAGTACAAAACCCGTCCTGGTCCTGACGTGAACGAGCACGAGGTCACGATCGCGTTTTGCTGCTCCATTCTGAGCATTCCAAACTGCCTCACTCGAAAGGGAAAGAAAGGAGCCGAGCGGGAAACTGACCCATTCGTGCTATGTGGATCTGACGTGCCGATCCCCCAATGACGTGCCTCAAAGACGGTCCGCCCGAACGCTGCCGCTGTCACATCAACCCGGCACGCTCAGCACGGGCACGGGTCGTGGTCGTCACGCTCGTCCCCTCGGACGCGCACGCTCTCTACGGTTGCGCCAGCCGCATCTGCACACACGCCCGACGACGAGGCACGGCGTGTGTCGTGCGCTCTCGACACGCCGTCCTGTCCCGGCTCTACACTCGAATCTGCACGCGCGCTCGCACTGGCGTCCATCTGCGAGACGTCGCTGTCGGTCGTGTCGGTGATCACCTGACCGAGGTCGATCGTCGTCAGGTACAGCGGCCCACTCTGTGCAAACGACGCGTCGAGGTCACCGTCTCGCTCGCACCGTCTGTACACGCGGTACAGGACCGTGACGAGAACGAGAATGTTGGAGACGAAGAGCGACGTGGCCGTCTGGTGATGTTTGGACGAACGCGGTGAGGCCGCCCGAAAGAAGGAAAGGGAAAACAAAATTGTTCGGCGACGGTACACGACCTTGGCGGTAAAGTGGGCTTACTTTCATCTGACCGAGAATGACGGTCAGGACACCGGGCGCGTCTATGAGGAACACTGAATGTGTGACAGAGATCGCAGTGATCAATATGGACGACGAGAAGGCGCAAAAGATGAGTATGCGCTGATTCTTGGAAAGGTGCACACCGCGCATGAGGGGGATCGGCCCTAGCACGAGGGCAGAGTCCGACAAGATATCCGCTGTGCATATAAGCCAACATCAGCACGGGACGCGGGGGCGCGGGGCGTGGGATGGATGAAAGTCTTACTGATAAGCTGCATGATGGCGATGGCGATGGCTACAAGACAGTTTCCCGTCGCGCAATAATAGATCTTCTGTATCATCGATGCAATAAACATGATCAGAAAGGATGCAACACAAGCGAGCGCGATGTGCCGTGATGAACCAGTTGGGTTCGATATGCGAATCAATGAGAGGAAGATGCTGAGCCGCACAGCCCTGGTGTACCGAGATGAGATGAACGCCACAGAATATGTGAACTACTGACCATAGCACAGCAGTAAATGATAGAGCAATGAACCAAGAAGACAGTCTGTTCCGGAGAGAAACGTAACCTTTGCGTTATAAGTGATGAGCATGCGCTCCCACGGCAAGCTCAGTGGGCCGACACACGTGCACTCACTCATGGACGCGTCGTAGAGCAGAAAGCCTACAGTGCATATAAGGGCCCAGACAGCTGCAATCATGGCACAAACGTCTTCCCACCAGAACCGCCTTGTGTACCACCGGTATAAGAGCCGCGCGACGGTACAAGCGATCGCAGTTGCCTGAGTCGAAACAACCATTCCTTGATTGGTGCATGCGTGAGCCATCGAGGTGACCTGTCGACATTCCACACAGGTTGCTTACTTGTAATGGCTGGCGTGCAAGGCGACATCAGACACCCCCTTCAAAGATAGAATGTGGGACGGTAGTAGCGTTGGACCCCAGTGTGGTAGTGAGACAATGCAATTACTTATGGGAGAAAAAAAAAAAGGTTTCCGAAACTCGTCCAGTTAAAGAAGCCCGCAATAACAGCAACTAGTTTGTCATCGGAAACGAATCAACTGTGTCAGTCAGCCCCGCGAAGTCGGATGTATTAGGAAGCTTTACTCACTTGTTGATGGGACTCTTGGGAAAAGATCCGATCGTTCGCAAAGCGAGGATCATTTGCGCAGCGCGATATAACTGAACTAGGCATTGAGTCTGACACAATTGCGCGCCATCAGGAGATATCACGAAAACCCAGCCATGAAGTTAGCCGAGCCTAAGTATTATTAGGACAAAAGTTTGTCAGCATGCACAATACAACCCTCACGTTCTCATGAATGACTAACAAGAGATGACCGGGAGCGAATTTGGGGCTATAGTTTGGTTTGGTGTTACCATCGGATTGATCCTTAACCACCGGTTGAGGGTTACAGTGCCATATCCGTCCGGTGGCTGTGCTTTGCATCTTTGAAGTGTCTTCATCGCATGTCGAACTCAACCGAGTCCAATCTGACGACGTTCTCCGCAGAGTCTTATTTTGCGACACAAACGGCACCGGGCACTCTTGAAGCTGATATTCAAAGTGTATCACGCTTTATCGACAGGCAGGTCTTGAACGGCAGGAGGGTCGTACTGGTGACGGTGAATTGCGTCCGCTTTGTCTGATCTATGCATTTTTTTTACCACCTGAGCAGAGTGGGGGCACAACAGTTCCACTAGAGCTCAACGTGTGAGCACGCGCTCCGGCTGAAGCCATGATCATCACTCATCTGTACCTAGTGTTCGATTTCTTGACAACTTCAGTGCTGGTGTGTTACCACATTGTGGCGTTGTAGCCCAAATTCATCACCCTACCAATAGGTACCCGGGGTGCAACGTCTGCAGAGTACTTTTTAAAACAGGGATACGCAGTTATCTTTATGCACCGGCAATTCAGTCTTCAGCCCTTCAGCCGGAATTATTCCCACTCGACACATCCTTTCCTGGACTTCCTCGAGATAGATGGCTCTTCTTCGACGAGCGATTCGACTTACCCAAGTTCGAATGACCCCCCTTCGAATACGGCTCAGCCACGAATCACAGTAAAGACCTCTGAACGTCCAGTCCTTTTGTCCGTCTTGCGGGCATATAAGGCGGTTCAAGCTGAGGGTACTCTTCATACCCTCACTTTTGTCACGGTGAATGATTACCTCTACTTGTTACGCGCGATAAGCAAAGAGATGGGAAGGTTAGGACCCAAGGCAATGTATTACCTTGCTGCAGCTGTGAGTGACTTCTTCTTGCCTAGGCAAAGGATGGTGGGTGTGGTCTATTTGTCGTCGATGATCACTCAGGGGACAGGCATTGTGTTGGACAGTCGGAACACAAGATTCAATCGGGCAAAGGCAGTTTGCAATTAGAAATGGATCAAGTGCCCAAGATTTTGAAGCCACTGGTCTCCGAATGGGTGCCTAGTGGTTTCGTTGTTTCTTTCAAGGTGAATGGCATGGTGAAATATTCATTGACTGCTTATGTATTAAATGGTCAGCTTGAAACCGATCAAACACTGCTCATACCCAAAGCATGTCAGGCACTTGAACGATACGGGCACCAAGTGGTGATCGGGAATGACTTGCATCATAGAAAGCATCGTGTGGTGCTGGTGTCTCCAAAATCGGTTTTGTCTAACGAAAAACCTGGTCTTGACGGTGTTGAATACGAAGAAAAATGGATCGAGATTGACACCTCGCCGGTTGCATCCCACAAGGAGATTGAGGAGGAAATTGTGAGAGAACTGGTAGCACGACATGATGCTTGGATCAAGCAACATGCCACAGTATCTCTACTGGAAATCAAGTTGTAGTCCATGTTAAGGTTTAGTGCTTAACCTGCATTAGGACTTGTCTAGTTGCTGTAAAGTGACAAACAATGAGATTGTCAGAGTAAAAGCTGGTTAGCATTCTGCTGTGGATGCTGATCATGAAGATATCCATTGATTGTGGGTCCCAGTGCTTTGGCAACTACAGTGACTTCAAAAACCCTTTCCATGTTGGTCTCAGAAGTGTTGTGTAAAGCATACCACTGGAGAGTATGGGAATTGCACTTAGCTTTGGTGGAGCTATAAATAGTACAGTACACACTCTTGTATAAGAGTGCTGTCTGAGTCATGTGATTTAGATCAATGGTTGTGAAGATATGGTCAAATTAAAATGGCCATATCATGGAAAGGGTTTTTTGTTGAGCAGAAATCCTATTTAGGTAGTTCACATTACATAATCATGTAGTATATAGTTGAGACTCAGTTGTCTGAGTTTAAAACAAACTATTGTCTTTGTACAACCACCAATGCTAGCAGCTACTATAACTAGCCTCTTGTATCCATGTAAGTGCTAGCAGCCTTCTTCTGGTAGATAATGCTATGCTTCCATTTCAACAGGTTATGAGCTCTGGTAGCTAAGTAGTGATTACTAGAGAGTTGAATGCAAGCTCCTCTCTATTGCTGAATGCTTGCTAGCTGCTAAATGACCTGGATGTATATTAGCTATATTTTGAATAGTCTCTCAGGTTTGCTAACCTTTGGTTACATCTGGTTAGAGGGTAAACTCATGCCAGATGCTGCTGGTCACCTTTTAGGCTTGACCACTATTTGAGATAAAAAGAAACCCATCTCTATTTGATTATCCATTCTTGCTTCAATGCTGATGAATGTTGTAGACTTCAAACATGTTCTTCAAAGAAGTCAAGATTCTGATCTTCAATAGAGCCAACTTCAATAGTTGGTGGTTGATGATGAAATCTTATCTTTAGACTACCCAGTGTGTGTGGTACATCTACTGTATGTCTCCATTCCTGATACTCTTATGGAAACCTCTACTCCCAAGGAAAGGTCCATGTATATTATGTGGTATAAGGCAAATGAGCAAGTGGTGGGGACTATGTGTCTTCATATGATGGATAATATTCATCTTCAATATGAAAGATATGGAATGGCTAAAGAACTAATTGCTGCTCTTAAAGCAGACTACTGTTATACTAGATTGTACTAAGAGCTGGAGGGCACTTGAGTACAAAAGGGAGATCTCCTACAAAAGAGAGGCCTTAGAGGAGATGGGCTAGAAATACATGGTATTGTGTAGAACTAGCCTAATGACTAAAGTACATATATCTGATATAAGTATGCTCCTACAAAATGCATGGACTGGGCTGACTAATCTACTGTAGAGATTAGTAATGTGCTATGGAAGATTTGTTGGGGAAATGTGATACACCTCTAATCTCTACACTAGGCTTAGATAAGTCTAATGAGTGTGATCTAAGAAGAGAGGGTCTAGATAGTGAAGATATGAGAAATTGGGGGAAGTGGGACTGAGTCTATCTTGCTTAGCACCTCCTCTAGAGGAAGAACACAAAGAGAACTTGACTGGGGAGTCCTCTGGTCAACTTCCTTGGTCTTTATATACTAACTAACTATTTACATGAGTTGTACTTAGATCTAATGATTGGATAGGTTAGGGCATAGGGAGGCATGTATGAAGTATATAGAATGGAAGAATATGCATATGGTGTCCTTGCTGCAGTGGCAGCATAGCTCTAGCTATAACAGTTTGCATTTTGATGCCTTAAGTCACTCTTGAGGAGATCTGAAGATCTGCCACAAAGCAGATGGAATCTGAGGGAAGTGAGGGCATCCATGGATACTTCTAGATGCATATTGGTTGGGGGGAAGAGCTAGGGCCAAGGGATTGGTCCATTGGTCCAGGATTAATGGGCGAAGTTTTTGAGTTTAGGCCCCCCTATAGATTAGATTAGATAAGGATGTCTTAGAGTGAAACTTGCTCTAGAAAATCAGGAAAAATCAGGAAAAATAAGGTGAGTCATAACACTATCCCCTCTCTAGGGATCAACTTCCAGACAATCAAAGAGAGGAGTAGAGATAGTCAGATTTTCATAAAGTTTGAATAGAGAGCAAATATCAACAAAACCCATTCTCAGGCATCTCAGAGTGTTCAGGTGAGTGGCATGGAACTCAGTGATAGCTTCTTTAGCATTGGATAGATTAGATATTGGCTCTCAAGTCTGATTAGTCTGATCATATCCCTTCTAGTGGACTAAGTATTCTAGTTTGCCTCTTTTTAGGTGAATATCTATGATGTATTTGAGTTCATACTCTTTGTCACAATCTTCCATGATGTATGCAGGTCCAGGCACTACTATAGGCTGTCTGAGGAGTCACTCCTTATATGGTTTCACTTGGGACACATTGACTACTAGATGTATTTTCATAGATTTGGGTAGACACAGTCTTACTATATTATTGCCAACCTGATTTGTAATCAGGTATGGACTGAGCCATTGTTCAGTTAGCTTTTTTGAAGCCTGCAGTGTTATAAGTCTATCTCCTTGATACAGAAAGATGTCAACATTGACCGTCTTGGATACTACTTAGCTATATCCTGGGGTTGGAGGCCTTCCTTGGGTGTATTCCAAAGGGGATCTCAGAGGATATGTTCCTGGATGGAGGTCTTATGATGGGATCCAAGGGAATGGTAAAGGAGAATAGAGATTGAGCTAGATTCTAGGACTAGCCCTGTAAAGTTGAGAATATGGATGAGGGACATTCCCCTCGTGTACATACATACTTATACTATAGGGGATGGCACACAGACCAAGCTATGTATGTACATATATGGAGCTATCCATAACCCTGGGTCAAGGGTTCATATGGGAACGGTCATCTATGGAAGGAGAAGCATACTATACGACAAATAGGAAGACAGCCCAATGGGGAATAGGGCAAGGGGTATCTCATGGGCTAAGAGTAATACTACAATAGGACGTGAGGCAAGGGCTTACTGGTCTGGGATCAATAACACAAGGCATGATGGAAGAGAGGCACATAAGAGTCCTACCGTTAGGGCTGTCAAACAGATAAGGGAAACAGTCAGGATGGTATAAGCGACAACCAGTGGGGTAGGACATAGAAAGGATAGGGTGTAGATGATGAATGTTAGACAGTAAAGCATACCGAGAATGACCACTCAGTATAACACTATAGAAAAACATAACATTAGCTCCATCTTTAGCTTTCGAGCATCTGCTCAAAAAACCCTAAAAGAAAAAGAAAAACAATCCTATAAGAGACCCTACTCAGAAAGCAAGAGCAACAAGTCGATTTCGTTCTCATCGAATAAGTCTATATTGTCCTGGGAAGGGGACGAGGAAGGGGTAGTGAAGTTGTCTGGCCACAGCTATTGCAGGTGGTGATAGAAGAACTGTTGCATAAAGAAAGAGGTTTCCGAAGAGGGGACAAGGGACGGTCGCCATGCACAAGGGGTAGGAAACCAATGAGAGCGTTCGGGAATGTGACAATCAAATGGTGGACAGAGATGGTCTATCCATTTGACATCTAGGGTGAGGGGAGATTGAGCCCAAAAGATAGAAAGACAACAGAGGCAACTGTGGACACGCCAGGTCACACCACAGTGATGGACTTTATTCAATGATGAGAAGAACTTGTAAGGATTGAGATCATCAAGGGAGATGTGGAGAGGAACATTGATGAGATGGGGGCAAAGATGATGGTTCAGGAGGGTAATATGGGCATCGATAGTGGAGTCGGTGGGGAAGAACATGACTGAGGATATTGGCAGTGGTAGAGGGCATGACTCTTAAAACCATTCTAGAGGGGGAATTCAAAAAGGCAACTAGTGCCTAGAGAAGAAGCCAATGCAGCTTTCCGGAGTGGAGAGAGATGGAGATCTTGAAAGAAGTCTACTTGCCAAGGCAGAAGATGGGTATCCTGTAGATCAGGAGTGCCATGCTTCTTATCAGCAGAGGCCATCAATATAGAGATAGAAGAGAAGTTCAGATTGTAGAGCCAGAGGAGGGGATTCCAGAGTAGAGGCAATTCTTGGGCCATACTTCAAGGCCAGGAGGGAGGATAGAGAAAGCAGTTTTCCTTCATACTAGAAGACCAACTGGAGGATTTATTCAGAATGGGTTTGCCAGACTGGGACGAATGAGGAGAGGAGAAGGGGTAGACCAAAGGGTGCCAACCTTGCTTGTCCTCTGACAAGAGACATGTGGGTTAACTATACCCACACAAGCAGTTAAGCCTGAGACAGTTTAGTGACCTACTCAGGTCCTCTGGTTCTTTAATTTTGGATTATAACTGCTCACTCTAGGTGTGAACAGGGGTAAGGGGAACTCCAACCTGGGAGTGACAGTTTATTGTCATGACAGATGTAGGTTAGGACATAGATAGTTTAATGTCATTTCAGACGTGTTGAAATCCAAGAGGAGAGAAATAGTTTAATGTCATTTCAGACATTCCATAGAAATACATGTTCAGAGAAGATCATAAAGGGAGAAAACAAGAAGAAGGGAAGATGGGGGAGTGGTGGGTCATCAGGAATGGACAAAAGGAGGAAAGAACAGACAAAAGGAGGAAACTCACCTCTGGAACAACACCGGAGGCACTGACAATGGGAATACCCCAAACAACCTAGAAGTCCCCAGCAGAGGACACAGGAAAGAAGGGAAGAGGGAAAAGGCACACTGTGGGAGAAGGAACCCAGTCAGGGCAAATGAGGACTAGGGCCGGGGATATGGGGGGGGGACAACGTCAACAAGTCTGTGAACCACAGGCTAGACAGGCTGGACATGCGAGGAAAGACCGGAGAAGGCGATGGGGAAGGAGAGGGGAGACTGAGGATGTGGAGGGGTTGCAGGGACAGCAGTGGCAATAAAGAAAGAGATGGGGAAGAGTACACTCCAGGTGACAACAGAAGATCAGAGAAAAAGAGAAAAGTGCGACAGCAATCATCCTGAGAAAGTTAGCAAGTGTGATAGTCGCAGATGTAGGCCACATACATGTCATTAGGGAAGGGAGACGGCGGTGGCAAAGGGAAAGATGTGAGATTGGCAAGATAGGTGTCAAACATGTTGTCCAGGAATGGAGAAGGGGGGTTGACAATAAACGGCAGGGGACCAGAGAGGAATGCATCATTGTTGACATTGTCCACCCATGAGAAGGCAACAGGGAGGATGGGATCCCACAAAGGAGACGAGCAGGAGGGCATAGGGGAAGGACAACAGGAGGGTACCAGAGTAGCTGTAGGTGAGAAGATGACTGATGATGGAAGGGAAATAATTCAGAGGGAAAGGACTAGAGACACCAACAGGATAAGAGAGGCATCAAGGAGAGAAGGCATAGGTGATGGGGGCACAATTAGGATAGAACAAATAGTGGTGAGGCCATCCGAAGTGATGTGAGGTTGGTGGGGGATTGAGGCCCAGATGGAGCAGAGCTTAGCAAGCATCTGATGGGACAACGGTGTTTGGGAGGATATGGCAGCAGCAAGAGAGATGGGTGGAAGGGT